>LQNS02000140.1:12957643-12972862 GCA_001587735.2 Parhyale hawaiensis
ATACAACTAATAAGATAGGAGAAAATTCAGATTTCAAAAGGCGAAAAAAAAAGTTGAGTACCTTGGAATCTTTTTCTTCAGTATTAGATAGGGGAAAAATGAGGAAGCCAGCGGGGGCTTTCGTGAAGGGCTAACTTACTGCCGTCATTTATCGCACACGTGCACCAGTCATTTAATAACCCAATATGCCGTCATTTACAATGACGGCTCGGGACACTAGTTTTGTTATAATATATAATACAGCAAAACCTATACTGGGAACCGGAACAATAAAAAAATAAATCATAAAATTTTTGCCGTCATTTTTGACGGCTGGACCCTCTAGTACTGAAGAACTGCCAGTCTGTGTCTTCTACGGTCTGTGTTCAGTAATTCGAAGGTGAAAAACTAAAACAATATGTTAGCTACCTGTCTCCAGGATTCGCGTCGCACTGAACAACTGCAGTTTTGCGTACGGGAAGATTTACCTTTACTTTTGTTTTTTTTTTAAATTTAGGGTGCATTACAAACAATTTCTTTTAATTCTGACACCTGTGCCATTGACTGAATTGTTCATTCCAAGTGCCTTCCCTTACTTTTGATGAACTTGTACCCTGATTTATAAATTAATTAGTGGAACGATTTTCATTTTCGTATGTTACATCTCTTGCCTGCAGATAACGAAGATCTTGATCGCTTGGGCGGCAGTCGCACTGTTGGCTGCAGCAACAGCAGCAGAACAAACAGTCAGCGTCGACACACTCCACCACAATCATGAGCCCATGGACGGCACAATACCCCATACCTCTAATCTACAACCGTACCCTGCATCAAACCCAGCTACATCTCTGCTAAAGAGCTCAAATATGACGACTGCGAATAACTCTGTTCATGGACAAGATATTTTTGGGAAAGGCGACTGGCCGCAGTGGAAGAAGACTCTCGATTTTTCCGCTACACTCATCATGACGTCAAATCTCATTACCCTCATGCTGGGTATGGGGGCCGCGACGTAGTGGAAAGAAGTGAGTACTATAAAGCTAAGCTCAATATACTCACCAAGGATGGATTTTAGGATTTCAGAAAGGATATTTGGAACCACGGAGACATAAAATGTTCGCAACATGCGTAATGCCTGTTTTCATTCAGACAGTCTTAACAAGTCTGTATGAAATCCTAATGACTAACAGATTGTAAAATATGTGCATTAGACAGTAAATGTTGAGCACCACTGGCTCAAAATTCCAGTTTGGGAGATGCCTCTAGTATTTCTGAGCTGTTACTTATATCTCGCTTTCCTCACCAACATTCCTTACTAATACGTTTACGAATAACACGTTTAAAAATAGTCTAGACAAAACCTGCAAGTAGCAACTTAATTTCATCTGCTTAGCCTTCCCAACTGGCAAAATAGTGAATTAACTAGAACGCCTCGTGGCGTAGGACCATAACCCGCGGTGAGGGTAATTCAACCAAGTCATATTTGATGGCCAGCAAATCCTAGTTTCTTATAAAGTTGCTCTGTCCAACAAGGTTGGAGCACAGCCCCTCCCCGGTAAGATCTCTTACTCTTAATAATAACATAGGGAAAAAATAGAACACCTCGCGCGTAACACAATCTGCCGCTGTGGAGGCAAATTCAATGCAATCATTTTTGATGGCCAGCTAGGACAAATTTTTTGGCACGGATCCCATCTAGGTCAACCTTTCAAACTCTGGAATTATTTTACAAAAGCACCAATCTAGCTTTTGCATTTTTGCTGAAATACTTAGCTAAAAGAAGCCATTTTCAGACTTTTTCGCAACTAAAATTTTCGTTGGAAATGCTTAGTTTTCGAAATATTTGACTTTGATCTGTTATGGAACACTCCCTGATTTCGCTTGAATATTCGTCGTCAATTTGAACGCTACAATATACAAGTATTTAACATCATATCGTGCGGTCATCTAGCTGTCTCAAGAACGCATTAGTAATGGAATTGTTGCTCTGTTTTAAAAGTCATAATTAAAAAGAAGTGAGACTAAACTTGATTTCTTTAGGTCTAAACTTTATCAATTTTGTGAATAACTCAAAAACTGGCTTTTTCATTTCTGCTATCAATTGGTTATAACTTCAGCTTCTATTTGTGAAATTTTTACTAGATTAGATGGCTGGCAGTAGACGGACCAACAGGCCCATTCCCAGAGAGAAGCCAGGACTGACGCTTCGCTACTCTCTGAGCTATTGTTTGGTGTTATGTCGTGCCGTTTAGACATCTGGGGAAGAAATGAAGCAGAGAAACAACAGCTAAGGAGATGATATTTCAAACACGATTGATTGCATGCTGCAGATCGCATAGCTGGGAGACGCTGAGTTTGTGGGGCGTGAAAAATACTGGATTAACGTGGCCTTTGAAGCTTTGGCCGTTAAGAGTTAGTGACCGTTGGAGCAGGTGTTCATAGCTGTTGAAGGTGTCGCTCCCAATATTTGCAAAGAAGCCTTTTAAACGCATATTGACTGTCTCTGTACTGACAATTTTAGGGGAGGAAGTCTAATCCAGATATTAGTAAAAGTATCTTTACTACCATTAACTAGATGGAGTGAGCTAAAATCCAGTTATGTCTTGTATGGATTTTCAAAGGTAGTAGCCCACTCCTTGCCACCGACTGGTGTGATCATCGGTATGACGTGTCAGTTCTTCGTGCTGCCAGCCACCGCAGCATTACTAAGTTGGGCCTTACGCCTGACGCCCTACGAGGCCGTCGGGGTCCTTATGGTAGCCTGCTGTCCCGGCGGTGCCGTATCGAACTTCTTCGCCTATTGGTGTGATGGGGACGTCGCGCTGAGGTGAGAAATGAAGCGCCTTCAGCGATACTATTTAACTCTTTAGCTTTATACAGCTTCAAACTGAAAACAAAGTATAGCCAGTTGTGATGCTTAGCCGTTACTATTAGTTTTTCTCGCGCATCATGATGACAAACAAGGCGTCTTTAGCTATAATAGTGAAATTAATTTATTAGCTGTTATCTAGTAATAAAACTAGATATAAAAAGTTATAGTCAGCGTGCCAAATCATCTGGATTTTTATTTCGAGTTGACGGAGAAACAGAGCATTTGCGGCCTTGCAATGCCAAAACATAAACATTTTAGTGATGTGCGTTATGGGTCACGGTCTCAGAGCTGACGAAATTGTTTTGACGTCCTCTATAGAGTCAGCATTTAGTGCATCTCTTCTGACTCAAGATACTGGCATCTCACTATGTAAAGCGCTTGTTTTGTATTAGAAATCGTCATAATTTAGTGAAAACAATATTCCTTGGAAGTGTCGCCTTAATATGCCTGGGAGAAAGAGCCTTTATTTCACAATACGCCCGACTCTTGTGTTGTATTAATCGTAATTCTTCGCACACATGTTGTTGGGCACAGTTTGTAACAATCTCCTATTACTCAAAGCATCATAGATCTTAATGTATGAATCATTTTCTGCAGCTATTCATCTTTCATATTTTCTAGAATTAGGTGGTAGCCTATGTATACCTTACCAATAGGCGTATTTTCAGCGCAAAACTTCGTTGAGCTTCTGAATAGACTCTAATTGGCGTTCCATTGTATCATAGGTCCCGAAGTACCAAAGTGTTTCTTACACGGAATTTACTCTAGTAGCGAGCTTGCTTATGAAATAGACTGTAATAGTATTAAGAATTGAAACCTTCATTGGGTGCATGGAAAGTCATATGAATTTATCTAACTTGTTAACGGAGCATTTAAAAAAAAATCTTGGTAGAGAAATCCGCAGACTTATTTTGCTCTTCTAAACTCCTCGATAAAAGTTTTCAAAATGATACTTCAGGGGATGAATTTTCCTTTTTACTACTGCTAATTAACTTAAGTCAATGCCCATTCTTGGCTCAGCTGTATCACTTTAAAGTTTTTTTTTTTTTTAACATTTTACACTGCCCTGTATGGAGAGACCCCACCCGACGTAGTAATATTTACATTCAATTTTGTGAAAGTTAGCCCTTGATTACCTAAATTAATTTTCTAGACTCTCGTAGAAATAAAGTGCATCAGGACAGACACGCTACAGTCCGCTAGGGTATGCACCATCGCCCGAATGGAAGACAACCTATGCACTAGAAAATGAACCGGGACAGACGGATGCGGGCATACAGACACAGTACACGCGAGAGAAACCCCGTTGTTTCCAATCTCCTACGCTTCCATTAGCATACGCTACAACGCGCCGTAAACAGCTTTGTTAAAGTTAACTCCATTAGAGAGACGCTTGTGGGAGGCTTTAGATTAAATTACCAGTGTGACATTTACTGACTTGAACAAAGTCTAAAATACTCGTACTGGGTATAAAGCATAGGCCTTATCATATATTTTCAAAAGTAAATATTACTTTGATATTGCAGTGTTTGCAGATCTATCACGATCTTTCATGGATTCTCCTAATACTGACTAATTACAGGTGCACAGTATCATTCGATTTTCATATCGACTTACTTTTTAATTTGCCCTTCAGTATTCTTATCACCGTTCGTTCAACTTTTTTCAGTATCGTCATGACTACGTTTTCCTCTGTCCTGGCGTTTGGTGGAATGCCCTTCAATTTATGGCTCTACTCCAGAATCTGGATGAACCCTGACTCGGACACAGTTTTTGTGGTCCCGTATGTCAGCATCGTATCCTCTCTACTCCTTGTTGTGGTACCAGTGGCCCTGGGGATGGTCATCCGCCACTTCTGGCCGAAGGTTGCAGCGGTCGTCACAAAGGTGAGTAAAACTTATTTGCGCAATAATAGCTGACTTCATACCGTTCATACGATAGTCTATAGTACTATGTTTTCATTTCACAGCGTTCGAATGCTTTATAGTGTCCACGCAAATACAGTACAACAGTATATCTATCAAGAAATTTGCTGAAATATTATAGTGGTCGCCATTACAGCTTGTTTAGAAAGTGTCCCTGTTGAAGTTTCTGGAGTCTCTTCCAATATTCAGTGAATAACAACTCAGTAAGCAGCTAGCATTTTTCTTTTAGAGAAGACACAGCAACAAACGTCATCACAGGGAAGTGAACAACCACAAGACAAAAGCTATGATTTGCAGTGGGCTTGTGGCTGAATACTTTGCGAGACTTTATTTCAATTAGCACGTACCGCAAACGAAAAAGAGCACTCGCAGAAGTTCTCAGCGCACCTCAGCTCTTCCTCAAAATCACTGTGACGTCGTTGACTATCGCCTCACTAAAGTGGTGCTGTTGCCATATGCAAGAGGCCTGGTCTCAACGATTTCATTACAGCGGTACTGTAACAGTATTTTGTATAGAACCAGAAGCTGATCGTGTGATTACACGCTGTAGGTGTTATCGAAAAAGGTAGAATATCTCATTTATATTTCTTATACGATAATAAGACTCCCGGGATGTTATATTCTGATAGCAGTATTTATAATTACGGGTTCTTATTTTACTACATCTGAGCTGGTAAACGATATAAGCGAACTTTCGTAATTGGAGCTATCTACAGTAAACTTGGATCCTGTCCACGAACATGCAGTGTAGGGCATATCACCAAGATCAATGTCTAGGTTAGTCAGAGATGACCTAAAGATACGAGCTTTTTGAAGATGCACTGGCTACCTGTTAACTCTGGCTTTAATTAAAGAGGAATCAGAATGGAAAGATCCAAATACAGTAGCTGATGATCAGATACGCAGCAGGAGCTCCCAGTAATGTCCTTGTCACGGTGAGAAATTTTCGCTGTAGAAGAGAGCTTCAACCGTCAAAATAAGGTACATACCTACTCTTAGTGCCAAAGAAGCGTCTGAAGTCATTCACTGGGTTCAAAGAGACCATCATCTCGCCAAAGTGAAGGTTTGGTGTGGAGTGTTTTATCATGGGGTCATGGAACTTCATTTTTGCGAAAAAGGGGTTAAAACAACTGGTCGTGTGTACATTGATAACGTTTTTTGATACAAAGTTAAGTGCTTGACCAGTAGTTTTGTTTAGTGGAAAAAATGGAGCTTTTAGCAAGATTCGGCCCCGGTTCACAAAACAAAAGTCACTGATTGGCCGTCTGGGAGTCCAGAATTGAATCCTTTGAATGACAAACTACTGACAGTATTTGAGAACACAGCTCGCTGTAAAGCACGCATATGTCTCGGCGCACTTGTTACTGCAGTGGACAAATCTCCAATTGATCTTGTGCTTAAACGATTGATGAAAGCCCAAATAGATTGAAGCTACGTGCGGGCATCCTCCTTATAACAAAAACGTGAATCTATGTACGATCACTAGGAATCAATAAAGTCTTTCCCTTCATATATGCTAGAACGTTCAGTAATGTTGATCTTTGTCCAGTTGTCATTAATTAATGCATAATTTTTCAAGCCCGGAACTAAAATTTGTTTTATTGTAAGGATGACGTTGCCTGAAATTTTAAAAAGTTAACAGTCTGTGATATGCTTACAGTAAAAATATAGATATCATTGTGCGGCAAGTGATTAAATTCGCTTCCTGTTTTCAGATAGGGTCAATTGTTGGATGGCTTGGTTTCTCAGTGGTGTCAGTCATTTGGCTTATCCTGTACTGGCCCGTGTTCGTGAACGCCACACCTCTGCTGTACGCATGCGCAGCGGTGTTGCCTCTGACAGGCTTCTGTCTCGCCTACCTACTCGCCCGTGTGGTCTGCAGGGTAAGAATGTTAGTTCACGTTTTGCCATCGAGCTACCACAAACGCGTCGGTGTACCTGAGATAATAAACCTAAATCGGAACGACATGACTTGCACCTTAATTATCATTGGTATCGAAAGTCCAAAGCTAATTATAAAATAATTAATTTCCGTAGCTTTCCCTTTTTCTATCCATTGTAAAAATATTCCTAATCTTCACAGCACAAGTATTTCTCAACAGAATATTTACCAAGCGCGGACATGCCAAGCCTTTGTTAGAAAAGCTTCAGTGGCCACATATGAAGACGAAGTTAAAATTGAATGATGCCCAAAATGATTTTCTTTTCAATATAATGTACTATTGGAGTCTTGGTAACGCTGAGGTTAAATGGTTTATATCTTCAACTGCGAGGTTAGTTGATAATATCTTCAGCGAGATAATCTCCAAAAGCTCCTTGACTTGAACTAGCTTAAAAAAAACACTGTCTATCTCTGGAGCCATACTTGGGATAATCTGCCAATTCCAGTACATGATATAACTGAATTCAGTCAGTAAATCCAGAAGACTCAGTTACATTTTGAGCAGTAGCAAGAACTGTGCTATGAAATTGATTGGCAAATGCGACACGGCCACTCACTCGCTGCAAAAATTTCATAAACGTTTTTTTACTTTTTACCATAAAGTCACGTCCCACCTTCTTTCATTTTCCTGCAAACATATCGCAGGCAATTAAATCGTGCATGCCTTCAGTGTAAATAGTAATGCATACTGTATTCTAATTTTTAAAAATTCTTGTCTCTATGATAAAAATTCTGTTAAACAGGTGTCGCGCTCGACGAAATATCATGTTACTTGTAGCATGATCGCAATAACATGAGAACATTGTCCACTAGAGTACAACTGCATATGCCAACTGCTAGTTCACTCCCTGTGTCAACATTAAGTAAGCACTACATTGGGGCACTAAGAGTACAATTAGCAGTCACGTGCTCACACGGACTGCAAATGTTGACGTACGGCTCATGTTTATTTTCGTGATTGAACGCGTTGATCGTGACGCCGTCGATGCGATCTTCGGGTGAGCTTCATTTTATGAAATGCTTAAATCAATTGCCTTTTGATAAATAATTTGGGCATAAAACAGTGTTGTTTCCTTTTATAAACACACATTAACGAAAGAGAAGGGAACATGTTCCAAATACCCTATAAATTTACGGTGAAACGCACGTCACACTACAGCCATGGCGTCACGGCTTCCTTAGGTAAACATTTTATGACCAGTGTGCCAGTATCAGTATGGGTCTGATACTTGCTACAATGTAAAAGAAAAAAGGCATATTAAGACAGGTTGCCCAAACTATAAATTTCTGCAAGTAAAAAAAGTGCTTATATAAGCATATTCTCACTAAATTTAATCCAAATCTTAAACCAAAACCTCATAGTTCAGGTATTTTATAAAGTGAACCTAACCTACCATGTTTCTATTATGTAAATGAACGCAGCAAGATATCCATAATGGCACTTTACTGGCAGTGTAACATTTTAATTTATTCATTATGTAAAGTTGTACACTGTACATTGTTTTTGTAGTTTTAGTGAGTGCATGCAGTACGTATAAAAAATAAACACACTGAGCTATTCGTACAACCGTAATAAATTCTCACTCTTCTGTTACGTTGCCTATCGACAAGAAGCGGTATCAAAACTGTTTTCAATTTATGAACTTCTACATAAACAACATTATCAATAAAAATGCAAGTAGTTGATTCAAGTACACTCCTAATTTCAACTAATTTAAGTTGCGTATCTATGGTTTTCTGTTCATTTGGTGTGTTGACAACGTTCTACGCAGTAGCAACGCACCTTTCACACACCCAGTCAAATGTGAAGCCCCACGAGCCTGTCAGCAACATATTCACTGAACGACTGATAGGCTTAAGCAAAACGAAAGTTGCTGGTGTGAACTCGGCTTTAGTAGACAAAAATGCTTTTTTATCGTCACTTTAACGATCAGAATCACTGTAGTTCCGTTTAACACAAGAAAATTAGATGGCCTGAAAATGTTGTAAGAATACGGACACCATCTTTAATTGGGAAGCCGGCTGATCGCTCTGTTGATTCCGCTTTTATGGATTTTTATCAGGCTATAAAGATTTTTTAAATAGGCTGTTCCTATCAAAATCAGGCTATAGGATTGTAGGGTACGAATGTGATTTGAAATCGACGCAAAATATAAGTGAAAATGTAAAGAAACTATACAATAACTGAACTAACTGAACGCGCGGCGTCATTCATTTGAATGAAGGTCGCTTCTACGTGTGGACAGAGAGAGAAAAATTTGACAGACAGCTCGTGTTCACTTTCGTGACTGAACACGTTGATATGAGAAGCATTCTAAAAAATTATTACCGACTTTTTTGCGGAAACATACAAAATTAAAGGGAGAAGTAGAAAGCAAGGTAGGTGTTGTTACATTTACTGTTCTTTTTTTCTTACTTACCTTCTACCTATATCCTACTAACATAATGGCAGTAGCTCATAGAGGGCCGAGGCGTAAGTTCCGGTGTCTCTTTGGGAATGGGCCTAGTGGTTCGTCTACTGCCGCCTATCTAGTCTAATCTTCTGGACGCTCTAATGATTTTCTTGTCCTGCAATAATTTTCTTTCTTTTTTTTGCGCTCTCAGTCATTGCTTACCGCGCTTGGACGCCTTAAGCTGAGTTCACACGTCAGTTATATCAACGCTTTCGCTCATCCACTTATCCGGATATTTTGTAGCGTAGTTGTCAGTACAACTTTGTGTACGTCACAAAAAGTGGTAAAAATGTTAGCCGTTAGATTAGTTTCCTCTGCAAGTATGTTTCCGCACTTTCGGACTTTGGAGGCTGTCAGATGTCGAACTAATCAGTTCTGTCGGTGCTTCGTGCCCTGGTCGGCTGAGGTTTGGAATTTGTTGCCGGCATTGGCTTTTGGTCGTATTGGCCTGCAGGCGTTTAAGTCAGCTGTTAAGGGTTTTTTGCTGGATTTCCTTTATCAGCGTTTTGGGCTTCCCGATGTTACAAGATGCTTCATTTGGGTTGTATTACCTGTCCGTGGGAGCTCAAGCGTAAAGTTTTAATAATAAGTGTTATTAGGCAAGTTAAGGAAATCTTATTAAATTTCGAGTGAAATAAAAACTCAAATTACTGTGCACTTTTCTGCCATTTCTAAAACACATTGGGACAAGTGAATAAGCAAACGCGCTGATGTGAATGACGTGTGATCTCTCCCTCACGGTGCGTCTTGCAAATATTCATTATCTTACTGATAAATTTGGTGTTTTAAGGAAAATTTAAGGCATCGTGCGGTTCAGTAATGGCAGTACTAAGCCTTAAATGAGACATCAAAATTGATTGTGACCAATACAATCTACTTACTAGTACTCAGATAGTTTGTTACATTTTCATCTAAGCTTTTCAACACAAATTCGTAACTGTGACATCAAACTTATGGAGACAGAGGCATTCTAACTGGTCATATTTTCACAGGAGTTATAGCCACAATTGGACGTGATGCAGTAACTAAAATTTTTATTTAGGTGCCTGTATAAGTCAGAACCCATATCTGACGTGCATCTAACACGTTTTTTTGTTACGGGACTGCGAAATTGCTCCAAAATTCGGGTAAAAATGATTTTGTCGCGTAACCTCATCATGTCTCCTTGTAGCATACAAATATGGATCATAAAAACCAATACCATTTCACTGAAGTAGGAAATTTCCTGCACGGATTATATAATAGGATATAGCTGTTATGAAAACAGAAAGAAGAGAGACGACAGTCGGATAGACGTGGACACTACCGATTGCCATGACGGTTTTATAATTCAACTCTTTTACCCATACTGTCCCTTTTCCATGCTATATGGAAAAAGTTTTTCTTACAAGAAGTAAATGTTTCCGTTGTGCGTTAACAGGTTAAGTTACCCAATTACACTCACTATATATGCCCTGTGTTTATAAACAACAGCTTTTTTAGCTGGTGCTTTGACGACTGTAATAACAAACCATTAATGTAATCATGTTTCCAGACACACCGCGTGTGCAGAACTATCGGCATCGAGACAGGAACACAAAACGCCGTGGTTGCGCTCAGTGTTATTACTCTGTCCTTCAGAGATCCTGCCGTAAGTAATTTGTGTTCTGTTAAGTTACTGTCAAGGCGTGCCCTTATGGACAGATTTAATGGATTAATACTTCCATAGCAACAGTAATAGAAAAGGCCTACGAGCGTAGCGATTCACAGCCAGGGCTAGCTGAAGTCGCAAATGTTATATTTTATTTCAGCGTTAATTTCTGCTGAGAAGACTCAATTCGGCAGACAACTCACACATTTAAATAGGCGAGTTTTGATTTCAATATTGGTCGGTGGTCTGCTTCTCGCAGAAAATCAACGCTTAATGCTTCATTGTAACTCTGTTAAACCGGCATCTCTCTAAACGGAAAATTGTGTCACTGTCAACATCTCCTTAAAACATTGTAGCAGTGAAACTGTACAGGCCAAATAATTATTCTCTCATGTCATGTTACTACGAATACCTTAGGGCACAGTACCTTTAATATGTTGGACACAGCTTCTATTTCAGAAGCATGATGGGTTGTTGCTCTCGAAAAGAGGAAAATGGGAGAAATACGAAACTAAAACACTGAGACATGCACTTCTTTAGCTCTTGCCGCAGCCATAAGCTGGGCAGCAGCAGCAGCAGGGGGTTTCACTAAAATACATCAACGTTTACTATACTGTTGGTTGCTCGTCTCATGCAGCAGAAGGGGAAGTACAGAAGAACTGCACGACCTACTTTAATAAACTAACTTCTACAGCAGAAGTTAGGGCCAGATACAGTGCCAGGTGTAAAGGCCCCACCGGCCGGGATGCCATGATCAGGCCTACACTCTTGAAGCCAAAGGTTGTTTGCCGCATGAGTTTGGCGTCCTTAATTTGCTTTACTGAAAAAATAATGGAAACTGGAGAAACAAGGAGCAATATAATGACAAGTAAAGCACCAAATACACAGATCTGATTCGCAAAGCAATCAAAACAAGTCCTACATCGAGGTAAAAACAGAGCTCTATGAAAATATTACCTGTTTTACCACGTGATGACAACGATCGATCTCTATATTTTCTTACTTTGACGTGTGCATTTGCTTGAATTTCCTCGAGTTGCAAATCTTCATCTTTTTTCAGTTTTCAACCTACGACTGTAATTAAAACATTCGTTTTTCCCTATACATAATTATTTTTTCAATACAGAAAATTCAGTAAACCTTATCTATACCGTTATAGAACCTATACGGTTCCATGAGCAAATTTTGCTTTGGGAATTATTACCCTAAGAATTATTACCCTAAGGAGCGAATGTGGACATAGAGAGCTCCTAAGGGCTGTTCTATCGGTGAGGCTCTGCGAATCGTCACTATCAGAAAGGCCCAAAGTAGTGTCAAAAGTATATAGACTTCCCTTTCTTAGCCGTCCCCTATTGATTTTCAAGTTCTAGGGCCAATGGATCTATAAATGAATTCGCCACTGCTTCTTCCTTTCGTAATGTGCTTTTAGATTTATTAACTAATACATTTGATTGTCTCTGCTGTTCTGTAGATACAGTTAATCTTTTGCTAGATGCATATTTATTGAAGACAAAAGCAAACGAAGACAACTGGCAATAATTCAAAAACGGATCTACGAGCTTAGTATGTACTTTCCGCGGTGAACTGAGAATTCCAATATACGAATCTAAATTTTATTACATCCGCCAAGGAAGTTAATGTTTTAGTCGTGTTTGTCTGACTATTTGCCTGTCTGTTTCTCTGTCACCAAGATTACTCAATAAGTTATAAACTGATCTTTAAGAAATTTACAGAGATTGTTAGGCATGTTTACAGTAACAAATGATTAACTATTGGTGAAAAACTGTTCATCTGTTTGTTTGTTTGTTAGTTTATATATTTGTTTGTTTGTTTGTTTTTTGTTTGTTTGTTTGTTTGTTTGTTTGTTTGTTTGTCTGTCTGTCTGTCTATTTTTTTATAGCCATAACTCAAAAAGTTACGGACGTATTTTCATGAAATTTATATGAGTTGTTAGGTATAATACGAAGAAAAATGACCAAATTTTTGTGATGATCTGTTTGTTTGTTGCAGTGTTCGATTTGATGCTTGTTAGCACAATAACTCAAACGTTATAGATGGATTTTTATGAAATTTACAGTACTTGTTAGTAATGTTAGAAGACATACATGATTAAATTTTGGTGATGATCGGTTAGTCCGTTTGTGCTTGATTTATGTTTCCATAATGTTTGTTAGCAGCATAACTCAAAAGTTCAAAACGGATTTTCAAGAAAATTACTGAAGAAGTTAAAACTCTCAAAAGGCGCAAATAATTAAATTTTGGCGTTGATCCAAAGAAAATCATGGTTTCAGAATCAATTTTAATTTTCGTTACTACTGCCATGCTTGGCGGATGTATGGGCTTTCGGAGGGCTCTCTAGTTATTGCTGTAGTGAAACTGAACGTGATCTCGTGGTCTAGCAAAATAAACTTACTCGGAGGTAAACTCACTCCGATATTCATTGATAGGTGAAGAACATGTCAATCCGAAGTCGAAGTTACAAGTTGAAGAAACTTTAAGTTCAGAGTCAAAGTGGCAAATTAAAAACTTTAGCACCGCGCTGATAAGCTCGAAATAACCGAACCAGTCCAGAAATATATATTCAGATATTTCATCTTCTTCCAAGAAGTTTGATTCAGATATCAGTTTTACTTGCGTTTCCTACTAGATGTTTCTGAGGCCCTCAAGAACATGCTCTATATTGTTTAGCGTAGATATGAGTAACAAATCCTGACACAGAATGAAGAATTTTAAACTCTTTTAACGTTTTCTGTATCATTGATTGTCTTCGTGAACTTTTCATTGCCAAAAATTTCCAAAAAATTCTTTTTTGTCTCCAGTAGCCATCTCAGAAATAAGTTTGAAAGTGCTCAAAAATTTTTTGGGAAAGGGCAAAAAAGTTGTAGCTATAGAACATATGTATGAAATATTGTGACAACTGCCGAGTTTGAGTCTGTGAGTAGCTTATGATTATAGTTACTCTTGCAAGTCACCCATTCCAGATTACGTTACCAACCCAGTCACAAGTCCATTCCAGATTACGTTACCAACCCAGTCACAAGTCCATTCCAGATTACGTTACCAACCCAGTCACAAGTTTTTCCTGCATTTATACGATTTATACAGTGACAGTGCATTATGTTTTTTAGCTTATGTTATATAACAACATGCATGTTGAATTATTAATCTCTTGATGTGATTCTCCCGCAGCTGAAGTCCCAAATGCTGATGTCCCCGACTCTCTACGGCCTTACTGTACTAGTCGAAGTGTTTATTGGAATTGGTTTATTCCAAACGTGGAAAAGATGTTACAAAAAATCCGGTGATGACTACACACCAGTGGCCGTCAAGGCGACCGTCGTCAAGTCTCAGGTCTCCAGGGAAGATTCCGCCACTACGTACATGGCGTAGAATTTTCGTTTTTGAACGTATCTTTGTGCCAGTGTGCAGTCTGCGATGAAGACAGTTCAAGCCCTGCAATCTCACTGTTACCTAAGTTCTCAACCGTTCGCAACTTCCTCATGTGAGTAAGAGCTCCAAAAACACCTGACGGCACTTGTCCACTCACCCTTTAACGAATGTCACTAGCAAAGTTTAAATCATTTATTAAAATTTTCAGGAATTAGAATTCGGAAATCTGGACTCTTTTCCGCAGTCTAAAATGAAGCAGCAGACATTCGGATATTTTCTATTGCGAACGCGGAGCAGAAAACTAAAATGTTAATCCAGCCTTAGATTTATCCTGCAGCACGAAAACTTAATTTTTGGTGCTACATGAGCACACCGAGACAAATATTTCCAGTTAATGATGCACGGAAATCCAAACAGGGTCTGGATCAACACTCAGTGCAACCGACCCAGCTGGATTTTAATGCCGATATCACGCCTTATAAATTTTACTTTCTGCTCACAACTACGTTCTCGTCTCAAGCACTGGTAAGCGCTTGCCTTCATATTTTTTTTTTTTTAGATTAGATTAGATAGGCGGCAGTAGACGAACCAACAGGCCCATTCTCAAAGAGACACCCTCTATGAGCTATTGCCATTAAAAGAATTGACAGTCTGTTTTACTACGCAGTCGGAAAATAAAAATAAGAACCAGAATTATAGAAGATAAGGTCATATTTACTAAATCAATTAAACTATATTAAAATAAGAACGTCGAATTATAAAAGGTAAACGTTTCGGGCTTCGCTCATCATCAGTACTCTGCAAAGACAAAGATATAACAATTACAAATGAGAATCTAATACCTAAAAATACATATGAATTCATAGAAAAGGACACCTAATAACTAACTATAAAAAGTGGATGAGCACTATTCTGATCATTTAAAATCGGTTTCAGTCTAAAGATATAAAGCGATTCAACTATTCTAAGGTCAGAGTTATTGCACGTAGTAAGCGTTTCGAAGTTTTCTAATCGGACTCTGGAGCCGC
>LQNS02000140.1:12978988-12989077 GCA_001587735.2 Parhyale hawaiensis
ATGTCTTCATTGTTGGAATTTCATCTGTCCCTGCTTAAGATACGTTTGCCATCTTCTGCAACCCGGCCTATTTTCTGCCTATCGCTTTCAATGGAGCTTGAAAGGAGCACCAGAGCCTCCAACCTGGGCTAATTTCCGCCTATCTATTTCGTTAAGATCGTGACACCAAACATATAAATATATATATATTTATATATATACATAAACACATGACGGTCATTCTTAGTATTAGATTAGATTCAATGACTTTCACTGCAAAACAGTCGAAAAGTTGTAATGGTGTAAAATCATTTAAAATAGAGAGAGAAAAAAAGACTTTCCTAAAGTACAGTACGCACATCTACACGTATTTACACACAAACAGAGGAAGTTAAGATAGAGAAGCTATCATGAGGGGGACTGCAGTTTGGTCAGTGTTTAACGATGGTCTTTCAGTAAAAATATACAAGCTTTCTAAAATGCGGAGGTCGATCTTCTTATGAGTCCTACCTAAAACTGACAAATTTGACATTTTAAAACGATGATTTTCTTCTGTACAATGATTTCTAATGGAAGAATGCGATGGAATTGCACTGTGTCTACCGGTACGGTAAGAGATGCCTGCATGTTGGCTGCGCCTGACAAACTGCTGAAGTGAATAAATTCCAACAGCCAGCGCTCATATGTTGGAAGTTATTCGCTTCAGCAGTTTGTCAGACGCAGCCAACATGCAGGCATCTCTTACCGTACCGGTAGACACAGTGCAACTCCATCGCATTCTTCCATTAGAAATCATTGTACAGAAGAAAATCATCGTTTTAAAATGTCAAATTTTTCAGTTTTAGGTAGGACTTATACGAAGATCGATGTCCGCATTTTAGAAAGCTTGTATATTTTTACTGAAAGACCATCGTTAAACACTGACCAAACTGCAGTCCCCCTCATAATAGCTTCTCTGTCTTAACTTCCTCTGTTTGTGTGTAAATACGTGTAGATGTGCGTACTGTACTTTAGCAAAGTTTTTTTTTTTCTCTCTATTTTAAATGATTTTACACCATTACAACTTTTCGAATGTTTTGCAGTGAAAGTGATTGAATTACTTCATTATCTGTTTCTATTGCAGCACTGATGATGGAATTTTAGCATTCCGAAACGTTTGCGTTTTATAAAATGACTCTTATTACTTTGGTTCTCTCATTTATTCTGAGTTTTAGATTTCCTGGAAATCGTTCTATTGGGGAAATAAAGGCTATAAAAATTAACCTAATAAGCGAGCAGTCAGGGACATAGGTAAAGGTTGTCTGTATATCAAAACAGGCTGAGGGAACAGGAAGAATAAGTGGACACTCATATACTTTGGAAAAGATCGTGGATCAGAACAAGCTGCGTGAATAACATTATGTGTGGGTAGTCGTAGCACGTACTGGGCACGGTCCACTGGGTGTGGAAACTAAGCCTTTCAGTCATGACTCTTCCTAAGCTCCAAGTAGGTGCTGTGGCTTTGACCCGTTGGATGGGGTTTCAGTACTTTAGGAAAGTCTTTTTTTTTTCTCTCTCACTCTATTTTAAATGAATTTACACCATTAGAAATTTTTGAATATTTTGCAGTGAAAGTGGTTGAATTATTTCATTATCTGTTTCTATTTCAGCACTGATGATGGAATTTGGAATTTTAGCATTCCGAAACGTTTGCGTTTTATAAAATGACTATTTTTTTTTCTCATTTACTCTTACTATAGCCTGTTCTGATATACAATCTTTACCGATGTTCAATGACTGTGCGATGCATATGGTCTAATGAGGACAGTCTTGTATTGAAGCAACTGCTTGACCTAAATTCTGCAATCAGCCCAACTTGTCCAAGGTCATCAGCTGCAACTCGGATCTAGGGCACGCAACTGCGTACCACTTCTTTTTTGTACGGTATTCTGTACTTGTTATACTGGAGCAAAACTTGACCTAGCTGCCCGATAATAGGGTCTCGCACTCGCGATAACTTCTTTAAGACACCAATCTGCCTCTGCTCAAGTCAGCTCTGCATTTATCAATAAGGCCATCGGACGGGCTACCATGTGTGATAGTAGTGGTGAAGCCAAGGAGGAGGGACACACATGTAGAGCTTGAGCCCCAATGATGAGCCATGCTCTTCACAGTCCCCAACTATTGCTATTGTAAACAACTTACATGTATCCTTGTATGCCGAAGCCAGTCCACCTTTCACTACCCACAAATATCAGTTTTCCCTGAATAAATTTCTTGGCGCGCCACTCGATGATAACCAAAGTTTCAGGTATGGCCATCTGGAGGCGTACCTGCAAGGAAAATACGACAAGGGGCACCGGGAACTCGCGAGCACCACAATGAGATAGTGCACAATCAACTGTATATGAGAAGGTGTCATATCAGTTAGGTCGCCCGCCCTTTATTTTATATCTACGTCTGCCTCTGCAGGATGTGAATTAGTTTTAGGGAAGCTCTCGCACTGTCTGGGTGATCGCTTCGACTTCTCCATCTTCTCAGACTACTCCGCATACTGTAGCTTTATATATGCCACGTTGTTAATAACTATGCTCAGTTATTTAGCATGAATAAATGGACAAGTATACTTAAATCCTAGTTAAATGGTTAAATGCCATGAGGTGCTCTATTTCATAGCACGTGAAAATACTTTGTATATATTGACACAAAGTTGCATGCTGTCGTGCATACAAATTATTCGGAGAGAGACCAATTAAGCTTCAACCGATACTAGTCATTGACGAAAGTAATAGTTTCAGCTGTATATTTACCGTAGCGCCATCACTATTAAAGTGAGTATTTTTCTTTATAATTTCATTGTATAATGTGAGTACAGAGCACATATATGATAATAATGGTAAGTGGTGCCTCGTAGATACTACACTGGAAGTGCTGCACGATTTTATAGCAGAACATTTGTAGTTCTAGATCTTTTCGGTTTCACTGCCCGCAAAATTATGAAATCAGAATACACGTTTCTAATGCAGTATTTTATGCTTTTTCCCAATGTATATTTTTTTTCTTCGAGAAATAAAAAATGAGAACGCTATGATCATTTGAAGAGCCATATTTCCTATGTATTTGTTAAAAAACTCAATTTCCATTTTTTCCTCAGATTTTTCAGCCTCAGATTTTTTCAGTTAATACTAAGTAAAGTCAACATGGCTAGCGAAGAATATGCTAACCTAACGTTTTCGTTTCAGATATGTTCCCATAAAATATTAAACAATCCAAAAGAGTAATTTTCTTTGAAATAACCTAGGTTTGAGTCGATGCTAATATGGGGAGACCTAAAAGGCGAATGACCGTGGTACGCTTGGGGGGGGGGGTCCTTATATAAGGGTCGGACGATATGGGATACGGAGAGAACAGAGCAAGCACAGTCGGAGGAAAAACGTCAGTCTGTTGGAAATTGGTCGAAGACTCTACCTATCCTGCCTTCTTAGAACAGCAAAGAGGCAACGGAGCGGAAGATAAGGCACGATAAACCGGGTCGCGCATACAGCTCCTCGATCGGCCCTTCTTCGTACCTCTGTTGCTCCTTTCCGTCCTCCGCTCTCTGCCCATTCTCAATTCTTTACCTTTGCTTCTTTCCCGTCTTGCTATTGCCGTGCTATGTGAAAAATACGAAGGTGTAGTCGAAGTTAACACTTTTAATAATGGCCTGTCATTTGTTCTTTTCAGAGATCATTATTCTGCTGTACCTACGTCTGTCTCCTTGCATTAGATATTTATGCACTGTACACCTTTCGCCTATATAATCCAACTACGTCTTTTCTATCGTGCATATTATTCTTTATTCATCAAGCTGTTGATCACTGTTCAAAAAGTGCAATTTATTAAGTACCTCCACATTTTTGTCGCTTGAAGATTTATTGAACTTTTAACTAGAAATGAAAATAAAGGTGCTTTAGTGATTGTGTTATAATAAACTGTTCGGCACTTTGAATTTCTTTGCAACCTGCTTTAGCTATACTATCAAGCCACAACACAGTCATGGATCGTGACGAGTGGTACATCTGTGGTCATTATCTTGAGGCTGGGTTTTGTTTTATGGATATAAAGTGATTCCAGAGTTGTAAGTTCTATTGAATTGGAAAGGTCTATGATAGAAAAGTTTTTCCTACTAAATGGATGATTGCTTTGTTCTGCATGAAATCGGGGAGCTTGATGTGTAGGTTTTGCAAGTGGTAAACCTGTTGTGCTTGATATACATAGATGTTAGACAACGTGGGCTTTGAAATCTTGTCCAGTGCTGCCGATGTACAGAGCTGAGCAGCTGTTACANGTTGCTTTGTTCTGCATGAAATCGGGGAGCTTGATGTGTAGGTTTTGCAAGTGGTAAACCTGTTGTGCTTGATATACATAGATGTTAGACAACGTGGGCTTTGAAATCTTGTCCAGTGCTGCCGATGTACAGAGCTGAGCAGCTCTTACAAGAAAATATGTGCACAACACTGGACAGATGATTTGCCGCCACGGTAGCAGCATGCTTCCGTTCTCAGCTTTAACACCTTGTATCGCTCGCCGCTAGGTTCGATGCTCAGCCAGGCAGCGAGCTCTTTGTAGATCTTGCTGTGCTGACTCTCCAGTTGTGTGTGCATGCACGGCGCTGTGGCGGAACAACCTTGCTCCGAGGAGAAGGGGGGGGGGTGGGGCTTGGTGACCCGAGGTCGACTGCAACTACACTTACTCATCTGGGGCCAATGGGCCTATACCCGCAGCACAAACCAGTGAATGTGGGCTTCCCAGGTGAGGGTGTGGTCTAAGTTGACTTTACCTTTGTCTTTGATTTTAAAATAGGATCCTATGGTAAATGCGCTTTTGTAAGAGAACATGAAGTTTATGTGCGGGTAGGCATCGGAGAGGAAAGTTTTCAGGGAGTTGACTTTATCGACGGTGCTCTTGCTGTAGTATGGGAGTGGGAAAAGTCTAATTTATGAACAGTATCAAGAAATAGCTTGCAGTAGTGATCTAGAAGGTTGTGGGGTAGCCGGTAATTTTGAAAAAGGGCATATCATTTACTCTCCTCGTAGCTAGAATATTTCAATGAAATAGATTATCTCCGAACCTTTTAAAAAATAACTGTAACCCACAACAACTTCTAAATCACTACTGCAAACTCTTTCATGATAAACTATTCGATCCCGGTATAACTGAACCTACTGTTCGTATATTAGACTTTTTCCACTCCCTGCCATACTACAGCAAGACCACCGTCGATAAAGTCATCTCCTGAAAACTTTCCTCTCCGAAGCGTATACGCACATAAACTTCAGTTTCTCTGATAAAAACGCATTTACAATAGGACACTACTTTAAGTTCAAAGACAAGCCTCTCACAAATCCTGCCCAGTGTTGTGTACAAATTTTCTTGCAAGAGCTGCTAAGCTCTGTACATCGGGAGCACTGGACAACATTTCAAAGCCCGCGTTGACCAACATTTAGCTATATCAAGCAGAACAGGTTTACCAATTGCAAAACCTACACATTCAGCTCCCCGTTTTCATGCAGAATAAAGCAACCATCCAATTATCAGGAAAGACTTTTCTATCATAGACTTTTCCAATCCAAAAGAACTTACAAATCTGGAATTATATTGTATCCAAAAAACAAAACCCAGCCTCAATATAATGACCACAGCTATACCACTCGTCACGATCCATGACTGACGCTTTTCCTTCGACTGTACTTGCTCATGTCTCTCCGCATCCCATATCGTCCAACCCTTATATACGGACCCCCAAGCATACCATGGTCATCCGACTTTTAGGTCTTTCCCTCTTAGCATCGACCCAAACCTAGGCTATTTCAAATTAAACAATGCTATATATTTCTGAATAAAGTCATAACTTTTTACTTTTCATTTCTCGAAAAAAATAGCATTTTCGAAATGACATTAGAAAAGTGTATTTTGATTTTATAATTTGCGGGCAGTCAAACAGAACAGACCCGTAATGCTTCACAGTTACGTTACATGTAATATCCGTTGTTGTTCATCATATAAACAGCAGACCTGTTTGATCTTGTTCATGATTTATTTGTTGGTTACGCTGATGATGTTACTTTGCTGGCTGTTTGGGATGAGCCTAGTGATAGGTTCTAGGTTTCAGAATCCATTCAGTATAATTTGAAAGTGATTGATTCCTGATGTTCTAGGTGTGGATTGAGGCTAAATGCGTGCAAGACTAAGACCATGCTCGTGTCTAGGTAACGTTCAGTGGGACCTCCTTTCCCTGCACTCATGTTGAATGGTGTGTCACTTCCTGTGGTTGATGGCTTGGTAATCTTGGATGTTAATTTTTATCCAAAGTTGACGTTTGAGCCCCACATTCATTTGGTTGCCTCACGTGCATCGCAGAAAATTTGTCTTATGAGGCGTGCTTGGAGGGTGTTGGGCTGCTCGATAGAAGTGACACGTCGCTGCTTTAATTGCTATGTCCTCCCTCTTCTGGAGCACTGCTCCGTAGTCTGGGGTTCTGCTGCCGATTGTCATCTATGTTTGCTTGACAAAGTGGTTCGTCGATGTGCGCTCACGCTGGATGGTGTTGTGCCTTGTGATCTAGCGCATCGTCGAAAAGTTGGTGGGGGCTGCTTTTTGTATAAAATATATAATTGCAAAAGTAATCCACTGTCTGATTTTCTTCCGGGCCATTTGTTCGGGTGAGGTATACTCGGCGTACTGGTGCTCTTCAAGAGTTTGCCTTGAAACGATCGTGGGTGGATGTTTAAACTGGTCTTGATGGCTCTGTCTTTGCTGGTGAGGGTACTGGCAGCTTTAAACGATCTATACACAGAGCTATTCTGTGATCTCGGATCTTCTCTTTTTTCACTCGCTGGCTGGTTGCGTGGGGATTTGTTAACCTCCTGGAGTTTCTCCGTTCCCACGTCGCCAGTCCGGTGTGATTTTAATAATAATAATAATCAACCTCTATATTGTGGGCAAGAATTACAAATATCCTAATATGGAGCTATACAGCACTTCCACTTTTGTAGCCGCAATTCCCCACTGATACTGAATATTGACATTCGATATTGTTAACAAGTGATTCAAACCATCATTATGAATGATGGCAGAAAATTAGTGCGTACTTCAGAAAATCCCCGTTGTCTAATGTGCTTTTTACTTTCTAGAGGGCTTCTTAAGTGAAAATTCAGCTTCCTACCTGAAAAGTTGGAGATACATAGTTAACACTGTATATAAAAGGTGGGCCATAAGTAAGGTACCTTTTTAATATATACATATAATTAAAACTAAAAACACTAAAACGATTTGGTTTCTAGCAAGAGAGGAGGTTTTAAAGTTTTATATTAGAATAATGCATAACATTTAAGCATGGAAAACAATATCCATTAAATGACCTTCATCATTGGCCAACCAATCGCGAGCTCTTGCAACGGTGCTGTTAATTACATTTTCTAACATCGCTGTTGACATGTTGCTGATCTCCTGGCTGATGTTTCGTTTTAGCTGCTGCTAGGTTTCAAGCATTTCAATGTCGACTCTTGCCTTTTAGTAGCTATTCCCAGAGACAGAAATCAGGAGCGCTTAAATCTGGAGATCGGGGTGGCCACAGTATGTCGCCAAAACAAGAAAGCAATCTATTTGGGAAAATTGTCTTCAACGATTGAATTGTTACGCCTGCTGTATGTACTGTAGCTCCATCTTGTTGGAAAAATGTATTTTCTGTGTTGCTGTCTACTCGCGTTCCGGAGGCGGCGATGAGCCTGTCACGCCATGCCTCGACAATCAAGAACTGGGCCTGAGAGAGAGCCTTGACCGTCTCCCACTCCAAGACCCATTCCATATTGTTTACGTCAGACTATCATCAATCGAGGATAGACCCAGCTATCAAGATGGGTGCATTGGAGCTCATCCTGGAGCGCAACCCAAAAATCTTGGGGGTGGTGTTTGACCCACACCTTACTTTTGCTGCTCAGGTAAATTATGTTCGCGACAGATGCTGCTCCCGCCTGCGTAATCTCACCGCGCTGGCCGGCGCAAGGTGGAGACAACAAAAACAGACTTTACTACTGACCTATTGGGCCTTCATCAGAAGCGTCATGCTTTACACCACCCCGGTTTGGTTTCCTAATGTCTCAAGAACCGCTGTGATTAAGCTGCAGGCCAGTACAGAATGCAGCCATGCGCATAGTCACTGGTCCCACCGCATGGCTTCGGCGCATCACCTCCACCAGAAGATTTCAACCCTCCCAGTTGGCGACAGTCTATTGTTGATGTCAAAACAGTATCTCCTCAGCGCATAGCGGGTACATCACCCTACCCACGGCACTATCACGACCCTCTCCAGCCTTCGCCGTATATTCCACACACTCTCCAAAGAAAATTTGAAACAAACATCGCTCCCCTTCTTACAGATGGGGTTCTCCCTCCCGAGCAGTACCGCACTGCCCTGAGTGCATTACACTGCTCTGAGTGGCAACTGCAGCAGCTGCATATCATCCCTGCAAGGTTCTGGGCTATCGGTGTCCTCCTCTCTGTGCGGAGGAGTCTCTACTCCCCAGATCTTTTCGAACTACCCTTTCCCAGCTACGCTCTGAGCTTTGCTCGGTCTTAGTGGATAATAACTTCCAAGTGGAACGGATCGATGATTCCTCCTGGCAACTCTACGGACTGGACGAACAGTCTGTTCGTCACTTCTTCTCGCGTTCTAGTCACCCCATTTATATTTCGTTGAATAGTCTCTGGCTGGACCTCCTTGGGGCTGCGCGTTTCCTCGCTTCTCTTCCTCTCATCGACTTTCTCCCCCCTCTGCCTCCTTCCCAAGCTGGCAATGGTGGACCCTAACGATGGCAACAAACAACAGTAAACTTATTCAGCGGTATTCCTTTCACGCCTGACAAAATGACAATATCAACCGTGCATAATCGCACTTGTTGTTCATATCATAATAATAATAATGAGGAATCTGTTAGGGCGAGTTCGATTGGGCCCTTAAAAATTTATTGAAATCAAGCCCACTTCACTTGACTTATCCGGAAATGCAAAGAGGAATTTAGTCTTCGTCATTTTGAATAGTGTTGCAGGTGCTAGAAGCAGCCTGATGATGTTGAGCCGACTGAAATCTCCATTTTACTAAGAAAGACAAAGTCCACGGAAGTCTCACGGGTAAATGATTAAGAATCAAGGAAAATCGTCAAGTCAAAGTTACATATGAGCTACTCACTCTGTTGTCAGTGTCACACCATTTACAGTCTGCGCTGGATTGTAGGTCGGAGGCACGCCATGTCCAGTTGGACTTCAGCGCGACATTTGACAGGGTTAACCACAGGGGTCTATTATATAAGCTGGAGTCCTTTGGTGTGAGTAGTAGGGTTCTGTCAATCATTCGCGATTTTGTTTCGGAGCGAACGCAGTGTGTGTCTGTTGACGGCGTTTTGAGCGCCTCAGTCAGGGTTGTGCCTGGCGTCCCCCAAGGCAGTGTGCTCGGCCCGCTGTTGCTCGTTCTCTATACTAGTGACATGTTCTCTTGGCTTGAAAACACGATGATCAACTATGACGACGATTCCACTTTGATGGCAGTGATACCTGCTCCTCGCCTGCGTGATACTGTCGCTCAGTCTCTGAATAGGGATTTGTCACGCATTAGAAATTTACGATGGATCAGAGCATGGCTTACGGGTCGGCAGCAGCGAGTCAAACTTGAAGGAGAGACGAGTGCCTGGACGCAAGTTACATTATGGGTTCCCCAAGGTAGCGTTCTTGGCCCAGTTCTGTTTTCAATTTACATCAATGATCTCGATCTTAACATCCGTAGTAAAATCAGTAAATTTGCGGATGATACTAAACTATGTCATCTTACAATGAAGAGAGCCGAGCTCCAACAAGACCTTGACCACCTCATGGAATGGAGCGCAACGTGGCAGATGAACTTTAATGTCGACAAATTCTCAGTAATGCACGTAGGGCTGGTGAACTCTTCCATCCCATTGAAAATGAATGGGAAGGAATTAGCTACTGTCACCCAACAACGTGACTTAGGAATCACTATTACAAACAAACTACAACACAGTCAGCAAGTTGACAAGAGTGTGAAAATGGCAAGCAGAGTACTCGGATTCATCACCAGAA
>LQNS02000140.1:13055166-13066828 GCA_001587735.2 Parhyale hawaiensis
TCATATTCGATTGAAGCAGCTGGGTAAATAAGACCCGACCGAACGAACCATCATTAGCTCCTAATTATATTTCAGGGAAAAAAATTAAATCCGCGCTGATCGCGTCACAAAATACATACGATATCCCAGAGAAATTAGTCGGTAGCAAATAAGGGAGAAATGTGCCCTAATTAGGAGGGTTCAAGACGGTCGCAAGGTACGAGAGGGACAGGTGAACTTGCTCAATTTTAATACGAGACGTGTTGTTTGTGTAGCATTCAGTATGATGGTGAAAACGTACACAATAGAGTGCACAAATGGCATTTTGTTATTCATTCTTTTGTTTCCTTTTGCTCATTAACGTTGCGCTGAAAGCACTGTTTGCATTATAAAGGACAAGAAAAGAGAAGTTATCCGTACAATGATTGTTATTATAGTTTCTTTTTCTTTCTTCGTCCTTTGTATCATATCACAAAAAGTATTTCTAGGAAATGAAGAAAATGCATCTATCGTTCGAAATTATGAGAGGTTTTGGTTGACTTATTCAAATTTAATACAAGGAATGTTAATTTTTCAGCTCCTAACCTCAACAATAGATGACAAAATTAAAGATTGATAATCCGTTTGTGCGCATTTGCTTATTGTTTTTCTTTTCATCTGTCCATTTTGTGCCACGCTGGAACAATTTAAAACGAAAAACAACCTACTGTTTTCAACTCTACATGATGCCTGCAACACTGAGCAACTTGGTGAAAAATGTAACAATATGGGTTTCTCAATATCAGTTGTCTGAAAAATTTCTTTCCCGTAGAGAAACAGTTTTCAAGTGGAATTGTGATACCTGTATTGTTTATGTATGAAACAAGGCGAAGACTACCCTAAACAGTGCGTACACAAGGTTTCTGACGGCGCTAGCGGAAGCCAGTTCAGTGAGTGTCAAGCACCAAAGTTGGAATCACTGATCCAACCGTTCGAATATCTGTTTATTTTTCCTTGGAAATGCAATTTGAAAAGTTACGGACGGATCTTCATGAAATTTGCAGTTATTGGAAATGTTGCAAAAAGTACTGTAAATGACCAAATTTTTATGATGATCGTTAGGTCTGTGTGCCTGTCTTTATTTTTGTGTCTATACTCAAAACTTATTAACTAATCTTCATGAAATATGGAGGAATTGTTAGAAACGTAAAAAGGCAAGATGGTCATATTTAGGCGATGATCGGTTCGTTTGTTTGCGTGTTTCACTATGTGTTTGTCAAAGTATAACTCAAAAAGTTATGAACGCATCAATAAAATGACAGAAACTTATTACTGCCTAGAGCCACTAATTCCCACAGTTGGTTATGATAAAAAAGGAATCCCAGCTGCAGCACTACTTTGAATTTTTCGTAGCATTGCTTTTCTTGGCGAAGGTATTCAGACTCAGGGTGCTCTAGGTCGTGAAACTTGCAAGAATTATTATAAATGTTATGACACAAAAATGACAAAAATTTTGTGATTGTTGGTCAGACTACCTGTTTGTGTGTTTGACTATATGTTTGTCATGATCAGTCTCAGAACACAACTCAAAAAACTTATTGACGGATGTTTATGAAATGCATGGTTGGAAATGTTAGTAAGCTCCAATGTCGAACATTGGCTTGTATGTGCGACTATTTGATAGATTTTCTAGCACAAATATACTTGATACAATAGAAATACCATGTGGTATACAAGAGTAAGTTACACTTTTACAAAGATATGAATTCATCTGCATAGCCACTAGAAGTTGCACATAACTTTTTGGGCAACACGTAGCAAGAGCTAAGTGCACGTGAGCATCAACGAACAGGCTTCCTTGTACAAAATGTACTCGGCTTCAGTCGAGAATGACAATTAAAATAATACAGGTATTTATCATAGCGTTTACATTCTTCTTTGATATATGAGTGTTTAATACATCATTAATTCAATGTGTCGTCGTTTAGAAAGAGAACATCGCTAAACTTAATGCAGGATACAGTGTGGGTGGGAGGTCACAAGCTTGTATCTAAACTGCTGAATCTGGGCCCATGCAGGCCAATTCTAACAACCTGTAACCTGACTATAGTTGCGCTGTCAATCTGATACAACTAGCAAAAGTCAGACCAACTGGCTTACATTATGAGCACGTTCGATTTGGCACCGAAATTAACTACACAAGGCTTGATTTACCCAAAACTACAGGCAGTTACAGGGGCTTCTACCCGGTGAACTGAGCGTCAAGCATTAATCCTCAATATGTAACCCTCGAGACTTCCATAAACGCAATCTTGCTCCAGAAACTGGAGCTTTCAACCGATTCAGTGTAATCGTTCTACGTCTAGCACATGCAACGCGGTTCACAGTGACAGCCAATGCTTCTGTCCGCAGTTTCAGACAAGTATTGCCTCGAAGGGTTAATTTCGACCCCAATGAACGAGCTCTTCATCTAACAGGTACGGTATAGCTTGCCAGTATTTGACTAAGCAGCATTGTACCGTACTCATACTCAGCGCTACAAAACAGGCTACACTAACATCAGACTGACTAGCTAGCGCCTTGTGTGTCATACACGTTCCCTGGCACACAGAACATCGCCACCGTGTCATGTTCTTGTAAGACTCGCATTACGGGGCTCGCTTTTAGGCGCGTCGGTACCCAAAGTGCGCGGATCGAGCGCTTCACTGGCGCAACTTGAAACTAATGCTGTAATATCTCTTGCGTTCCCAAGCATATCCACGGGCAAGTTGGCTGCAGCTAGCATTGTTTATTTGGAATCGAGCAATGTTGGAGTCGTTGTTTGATCTGTGGCCGATGATACAATGTCCATGATGTGCTAGAGAGGTAATGCAGTCTATGTCTGTCAAATACACGTTGTTGCTAAAAAAAAAACACTTTGCGCCTTTCTTATTGAATTTTTTCTTACTTTCGACTCTCCGCACTATATGGTTATAACGTTCGTGATAAGATCGGATAGACAGGAAGAAATTACAAAAAAGAAAGCATGCGGGCACGCGTGCCTAAAAAAACGGTCTTAGATGCTATTCACCAGGTGAATTTTTTTTTATGTGGATAATGGAAACGTACTCATGATAGAACGTTATAAACTTTATGGGAAAGATAAATTTGTGGCTTATGTATACATAATTTAAGATATTGTCAGTCAGAGCTCGAACTTTATTGCAGATTGATTAACTGAAACAATGTCAGATGCTGTAATGGAGGGGACACAATTAACTATGTTTCTGATGCATTTTCGTTTTACAGATTACTATTTAATGAGCAAGATGGGCAGAAATGTATCTCTTACAGTCAAGGAAAGAACACTAATCGTCCAACATTCATCCAATTATGAAGCGAGTGCCAAAATTTCAAAGGAATTGAAAAGGAACTCAAGAACAGTTAAAAAGGTAGTCCAGAACATTAATTTTGAAAAGAAAACCTAGCAGTGATAAAAGTATATTCATGTACTAACTACGAGATATGCACAAAAATTGTAATGGCTACAAAAATTGCGTTTCTATAGCGGTAAAGGTATTTTTAATAGGCTGCTTCTCGTGACACACAATGCAGAGTCCTACAGTCTATCGCCCTAATGAATTGGACTAAGACTAAACCCTTTATCTCAAATTAATAAAAAGAAAAGAGTTTTACGCGCAAAGAAATATGTGAAAATATATTTTTCCACTGTTATCTTTACTGATGAGTGTAGGACTACATTGGATGAACCTGATAGATTGTCAAGAGGCTAAGTAATATATACTAGCAAGATCTCACCCAGACTTAGTTAGACGTCAGCAGGGAGGTGGATGAGTTATGTTTCAGGCTGCCATCACAACGACAACGTTAACAAGACTTTTCAGGGTACTTGCCGGTATCAATACGAACTTAGACTTATATGTACACTAACTTTTAAACTGAAAACTTCTTGTGTTGGTTTCGATCTCAGAACCGGAATTTCAAGCAGAAATGCATTTTCATACACGATAACGTGATTACTGGAGTGTTCCTTATCCTCTCCGGACCTCAAGGGCATTGAGAATCTATGGAGCCTTATTAAAACTATTCTATGTATATCGTGGTGGGAAACAAAGTGCCTCTAAAGAAGCTCCGCTGTACGGTACCGCAAGCATAAGTACGACCTGAGATCGTTCCGTCATAGTACAGCTGACGGCTTTAACAAACCATCGCCTTGAAAACGTTCTTGAGCGACAGGGCGAATGTACAAGTAGGGTGCATCGTGCCGTTTGCATACGTCGTTAGTTCGCTATAAATGTTTTAGTCGTTAAATCCATGCTGGTATTGTACTTTGCGGCATATTTACTGAACAATGTATGTGCTTGTTTAAGACATCTAACACAAATAAAAAGTGTTTTCTTAATTAATCAATTTCTAATTAAGCCGTAACTTTGAAATTAGCATAAGTTATGTAAATCTTAACGATATCATTGTCTTAAAATTTATAGCATTCTACCATGACTACTATTTTTATTGTCTTCAAAACATATACTACATAATAGCATCTGCCACAGTCTATATGTTTATAGTTGCAGTTTTATAATGATGCTTATCAAACACCATAATGGAGATAAATCCAAAATTGTGTTTGTCTGCTTGCTTATTTGCTTGGCAGTCCCAGCTTTAGTAGCAGGGACTGCCAAGAACGTTTGTTAGAATGTGTTTTTTTTTTTTGCTGCAAAATCAGTGACGAAAACAGCACTAATGAAGAAGGTTAATCATAATTTTTCTGCCATCGTGTCTGACTATCGCTTGTGCTTGCAATAGACAGAAGAATGCGAATAGCTTACCACAAGAACGTGCATATTCCGAGATGGCTGTTATTGGCTGATGCAAAAATAAAAAAAAACTTGAAAAAGCTAATATATTAGTCCAACCATCGTACTATCCTGCTAGTTCGTTCGTTAGTACGACCGTCACGCTTTCAGGTGGATGAGGAAAAATTAGGGAATCCTTGATACGGGCTCGAGTGGAAATAACAGCAGTCGAGTTAAAATTTAAGCTGTTGCTGCTCATAGGCTTTGATGACGTCACTGTTCTAGAGAGATAAAGCACTGTGACAGATGGTGCTATAGCCTCTGGGATAAAATCTACATTATAGCTCTGCTTTTCCCTCAGTTAGTTACTTTGTTAGTCAGTACAACCGTGACGCTTGCATCAGTTTTAGACAGAGGAAAATTGAGGCCTCCTCGAGGTATCCTTGATAGGAACCTGGGGAGGGATCAGTAAGAGAAGGAGTCAAGTTCAAATTGGAGTTGTTACTGCTAGCAGGTCTTAGGTAGAAGATTCACTACCTGATATGGAATATTTTTCACCTTTCGTATACATGATACGGGTCCGAGGGCATCATAATAATTGACTAACAGTGCTTTTGTTCTATAGAATTTCCACAGCTTCAGGGGAGAATTAGGATGATATGGGCCTGAGGTATCACTGAAGAACATCTATAATATTAATGTGCTTGTTGCTCCCCCCGTTCGTTCGTTCCTTAATACGACCGTTGCCCTTTCACAGTTAGATAGGAGAATATTACGGCGTTTTCGATGTCGTCTCAGTAGGGATGAACCGTAGCCAAGTTTCAATTTTTAAGCTGCTATTGCTCGCAGGTCATAGTTAGATTTGCTGAAGGAAGTTGTAATCCCGGGCAAGGAGCTTGTATAGAGAAGGAGGGAGCAGTAGCCTAGCCCGTTGAAGCTCAAGAGTCTCTTATGGCTGTCAGCCAGTTGTCCTATGCACCAATCGCATATCAGTAAAGAGTCTCTTATGGCTGCAGCCAGTCACTTAGGCACCAATCGCATATCAGCGACTCTGTTCGTCTGCTGCTCCCCCGTGAAACTCAGTGGTCCTCCGTCTTTTCCACCAATGAGCATCTCAGCCATAAGAGATCTGGTTGACTCGCTGGCAAGTCTCTAACTGGGCCACAAGGCTCCCTCCTTCTGTATTGAAGCTCCTTGATCCCGGGAATTAGAACCTCCTTGGAATTGTTGTCAGACGTTGAACTTGTTTCACACTTCTTATCACGTACCTTGGTAGGCATGATACGGTCTGGGGTATCAGTGAAGATCATTGTTTTTACTCTGGGGAATTTCCGCACGTTCCAGCTCCTTGTAGCTCTCTTTCAAGTCTTTAATTGAACTTCATCGTACAAAATCGATACTTATCTGTATCTTGTCTACGAGCGTATAAATAAACGAAACCGTGACAACACAGTCGTCAATAATATCGTCTAACGAAAATAAAAATGGAATGCCTACCTCCGTTCAGTTATTAGTTATTAGCTGCCTACTTACAATAAAAAATGGAAAAGAGACAGCTATATCGATAAAAAGTAGGGGGGGGGGGAATAGCTAGTAAGAGAGAACCTGCAAAGTTTAAAAAAAGCCGTTTACTGACCAGTTGGTCATGTGCGCGCGTGAGTATTTCCCGCCTATTTAACGTATGCATAAACAATAAAAAAATCGAAACAGATTTTGAGAGTGAATACCCCCACCAAGCATTATAATGTTGATGAAAAATTTAAGTTGGTCCTGAAACCATTATTTATTTCTGATTATTACCAAAATCTGGTCATTTGTGTCTCTTAAATTTAATGACAGTTCCTGTAATATTCTTGAAAATTCGTTAGTGACTTTTGAGTTAAGTTCTAGCAAATAATAAAACATAAAATCAAAACACAGATACGAATTTCTGATCAGCACCAAAGTTTTGTCCTCTGTACCTTCTAACTTTTTAACAAATCCTATTAATTTAATGAAGATCCATACACAACTTTTCAAGTTATTTCTTTATAGATATAAAAACAAACATCGAGACAAACAGAACGGGCAGACAGATCACAAAAATTCGGCCAGTTGCTCTTAAAAATAGTCCCAAAATTAAGTGATTGAGTCAAGTTACAAGGAAAAAAATGTACAGACCGACGGATTTTAAACAAAAAATCATCTGTTTCTCCCTCCAGACATGTCAAACATGTCCTGTAAATTTCATAAGGATTTGTTTCAACTTTTTAGTTACCTTGATGACAAATAGACAAACTCCGACCAAAACATAACATCCTTGGCGAAGGTAACAAGTGACAAGCAAAGAATTTCAATATCTTTTGCGATCGAATGGGTGAAGAATGTTATGAAGAGAGAAGCGAAAATTCATGAGACATTGGAAATAAGCGCAGATGTGAAGAAAACGCAGTCATGAAGGGTGAGCTGCTACGATGGACAAGAATCGGAATAGAAGGTATGTCCGTTAAGTGAGTTAGGTTAGTTCACAAACGTAGGGTTATATGAAGAATGTAAAGTTTGCTGAGGAGCGTTGAGTTAGACCCAGTTGTGTTAAATTGAAGTGTGATCAGTGAGTGTTGAATTAGATGGGCGTTAGTTCGACGAGAAGCGTGAGGTTGGAGGAGGACCGTCAGGTTAGATCCAATGAGAAGCGATTTGATGGATGATGAGCGTTAGATTAGATGAAGTGTATTAGGCTACATAAGGAGTGTTACGTTCGATGAGAAGTGCTAGGCTGGGTGAGGAGCGTTAGTTTCAATGAGGATGTGGTGCTAAATAGAGCAGCGATAGAAGAGTGATTTGGTAGAGGAGGTGCGTTGGGTTGGATGAGGAGCTTTAGGTCGAATGAAGAGCGTTATGTTGAATGATGAGTATTAGTTTGGATGAGATGTGCTAGGGCAGGTGAGGAGCGTTTGGTTGGATGAGCGTTAGCTTTAATAGCTTAAATAGGGAGCGTTACAATGAACGACAAGCGTTAGGTAGTCTGAATAGCATTAGGGTAAAAGATGAGCGTTGGGTTACATAAGATGCGTTAAGTTGCATGAGATGCGTTAAGTTAAACAGAGCAGTGCTTAGATAGATGGGTTGCGTTGGGTCAGGTAAGGTGCGTTAAGTTTGCTGCAAAGCGATAGCTTAGACGAGGAGTGTTATGTTGTATGAAGAGCTTTAGTTTAGATTATTAGCCCAAGGTTAGGTAAGGATGTCAAGTTGCATGAAGAGGGTTAGTGCAGTGTTAGACGACGAACGTTGAGTTAGATGAGACGTGTTGGGTTAGATTAATGGCGTTATATTATACGTTACGTTCGATATAGTGAGTTACGTTAGCTGTGGTGCGTCATGTTAGATGAGGTGCTGCGCAAGTTCGCTAGATTGGATGGGATAGTTCGGTTAGAGAATGTGACAACCTTTACGTTAGATGAAGTTCGTCAGGTAAATGGGGTGTATAAGTTGTACGACATGTTTTAAGACTCATATGGAGCATTGGATGTATGGCTAGCGTTAGCTTAGATGATATATGTTTAGGTAGACGGACGTTGTTTAGTTAGGCAAAGTTCGTCAGGGTTAAGTGACTAGCGTTAACTTACACGGTGTGGGTTTCGATAGATGAGCTGTATTAGGTTAAAACTAATTGAAGTTGTCATAGCGTAGAGTAGGTCCGGTACATTTTCAAAGTAAAGACATTCATCAACCGAGGAATTTCCAAGGTTCCTGCTAGTTGCTTTTATTCTGTGGAATTAACAAGGAGCTTCAATAGTGGAGGAGGGAGCCGTGCGGCCATCCACAGATTTTCCAGCGAGTCAACCAGCTGTGAGACGCGTTCATGAATTTCATTGGTGGAAGTGAGAGGGGAGCAGTGAGTTTCACGAGGAAGCAGCAGTTACTGATATGCGATTGGAGCGTAAACGACTCTTGACTGATATGCAATTGGTGCATACGCGACTGGCTGACAGCCATAAGCGAATCTTGAGCTTCAGGGACGAGGCTCCTGGCTCCCTCCTTAGAAGTATCCACAGGTTCCAGCTAGCTAGTCTGAATTATTATATTTACGGTATCAAGCATTTATGCGTTCTCTTCGAGGATTAGATATGCGAAAAATGGAGTATCCTTGATACGGTCTCAGGAGGTACACATCAGGGTTTGGAGAATTTACTCCAGTCTCTTCTAACTATTTCTCGAAACTTCCAGGCTATGCCAGTTGTGAGTGGAATTTGACAACCAGTTTCAGCCGCCTGATTTCAGCCACTTCGTCGTTTCTTAGACTCGCTGAAAAAGAGCTTCTGCTTACGCCTCTGATATATTACCTCCGTGCTCACAGGTTCACGGAGCATTAACCCTTTCATACCTACTGTAAACATGTGTTGACGTTACAAATGGTTCTCTTCTTAAGAAGAGTGATATTATATTGTGATACCAAAGGATTAATAAGAGGTAGTAACGGCTACGGAGATCGGAAGATGATCGTTCTGGCAAGGCTGAAGCTTGGATGACTCGCTGCTTGGCAGCTTCAATAGCTGGGAGCCTGTGATTAATGGGAAGGGAGAAGCCCCCAAAGAAGAAAAAACTCCCCTTGTTCAGTACTGTGAATATGGGGCCGTGTGCTCTCCTTCTACATACTAAATCTCTTTGCGGCGGTCTTAAGTAAATTTTTACTCTGATTCAAAACATGTTTTCACACATCGTATACATGACACGGGTCTAACCGAGTTATCATCGGAGAACAGTGCTTTTGTTCTGGAGAATTTCTACAAGTTTCAACTGGTAAGCATATCCGGGATCACAATGACTGTTCAAGCGCCTTGCAAAAGGATGTCGATGCTGGTAACACTAGGAGATATGACAGTGTTGTGAGAACCTCAGCACAAATTCGTTCTCTGGCAGGATCCGTCTGGCTGGTGTTGCTGAACGTTACGTGTTATCTCCTCCACAGCAGCAGCAGCTAAAGGTCATCGTTGTCGCCGCCACACAGGAAGTTTTTATGTTCGACTCATCATTGACATTTATTTAGGAATCAGCGGCAACGCACGACTGAATATGCCGAGTTTATATTTACATATATGTATATATATATTAGTGTACACCTAAATTTATTATTTAAGACACGACCCGTGACCCGTTGGGTCGCCATCACAGTTGTCTCCGCTTTTGCAATAAAAGCAGGTGTTATTTAGCTGGGCATAGACCACGTCCTCTTCTGCCCATCAAGGAGCGGCCCGTTCGGTTCATTATCAACAGATTCTTTGCTTCTCTGACGAATATTCAACACTCAGGTTGTAAGCAAAGTCAAATTATTATATGTAACGTATTTCAATTGCATTGCCCATGGAACCGCTGAATTGATCATGCCCGTTCTCGAGGCCCAGCTCAGTTTAACTTCCGTGTCACAGATACAATCGAATTAAAGAACTAAACCATGGAAAGAATGCCACTGCCAACCCGCCCCCCCCCCATACCTCTAATTTCTTCCCTATTTAATAGTAAAGAAATTGTAATCAAACAAGACTGGTTCACAGATTTTTAGTATAATATAGATAGATATCAAGCACGTGCTACGAGAGCATCGTCACTTCAAACATCAATAAAATATATTTACTTCCATTAGGGCAGTCTACACGTTGTTCATCTTATGAATGTGTTCCCTACGCCAGTCGTCCGAATGTGTTAGTCTGCTGTAGAAATAACAGAAAGCGCACTGTTTTTAGAGTTGTACGCCACTCCATAGATGAAAAGATGTCTGTAACCTGCCTGTTTACACCTACAGCACTATATTCGTAATTTGTCATGAAGAAAAATGTAACTATTTTAGTAGCTTATTCAAGGAGACAATCACTGTCTACCGTACAATTCAGGCGTTAAGTGCAAACCCATTACGCTCGAAATGGCTGAAATCCGATGTTGCTCCACATGGTTAAAACTTCGCCCGGCCGCGTGTCTCAAGCGTAAGCAGTCTGCAGTTAACGACTGAAAATTTAAATTAAAATGGAGAAACAACCGCTTGCAAGTGAAGTTCCAGGCAAGTCATATCAGGTGTAGATTGTCTCGATCTAATTAGGTGAATCGAAGACACCATTATATTACAGCTAAGGACTACTCTAAATAGGACGCGCCCAGCCAGTTTCCTGACTCCGCTAGCGGAGGCCAATGTATTTCTTATAATCTTGCATCTACTGTACAAATTTATAAGAATTGACTCCTTCAGTGCAATAGAAGTGATGATAAGCTTTTTTATTGATATTGTAAATTATTCTAAAGCACAGCTGTGCTTTATTGAAACACCAAATTAGCCTTACAAAAATGCATTACTGTATGAGGTTAGTGGCTAGTTTGTACAGAGTCAAGTTGCTGCAGTCTTCGACTCTACAAAATGAATTATAGTTAAACCTATGTCTCTGCAAACCAATGAACAAACATTCGCACAAACAAACAGCCATACAAGTAAAACTTACCAAACTGCAGCGATTACTCAGCTGAATTTAACATGTATTATTATAAGAGGTTAGTGGCTATTTTTCAAAAAGCCAAACTGCTGTAGTTGAAGACTTTAAAAAATAAATTATAGTTAAACTTTCGTCGGGAGAAACTTTAATTGAAGTATTGGGCAATTCGATAAAATAATTAGTTTTTTTTTCGTCATATTTGGAAGTTTGGGAAGAAAGATGGCAATGGAATATGTCAAAGTGAAATTGGTCGTGTCACTGTTGTCACTAGCCTAATGTTGAGATTGACAACCCAATACCCATGCATACTGGTTCAATCAATAATAATAAAATAATCTATACTAGCTGGACCCGTGAAACTTTCACGGCTTTGTAAGGCCTTTCAGACAGACCCGTAAAACTTTCAACACTGGGACTTGATGTGTGATATATTAAGTCTATCCTCTTGGTTGA
>LQNS02000140.1:13108550-13154208 GCA_001587735.2 Parhyale hawaiensis
GGGCATCACTGAAGAGCATTACAAAGCCCGCGTTGACGGACAATTAGGTATATTCACTTTACCACTTGCAAAGTAACTATAGATTCTGCTTCCCGTCCTCATGCAGAATAAAACACTTCTCCATTTAGCAGGAAATACTTCATAATCAACTAATCCTATAGAACTCACAGCTTTAAAATCTCTCTGCATCCATGAAACAAAACCCAGCCTCAATATAATGAATACAGCTGTAGCTCTCATTACAATCCATAACTAACTTTTTTCTCCTAATTATAGGCTACAACGACTGCTGATTCAATATCATACGACTGTACGAGCACCGATATTGGGTCCTTCCGAGCTTATCCCGGTCATTCGCATTTTACACCTCCCACTGACAATATCTCAGCCGCCTGCTAGTCTCCCAGAAAAAGTTGTTCCTTTTTAGCGTTATCCATTCGTTAATTATTCATTCTGAAGATGAGAGAAAACATCTCGAAACATTAAATTTTAATTAATTTTGTGGAGATAGGAGAAGATATCCCGAATTGTTAAATTTTAATCTTGTCGACAATTGAGTTTAGTTGACGAATTTATACGTTACAGCCGTCGGAAATGCTTAGTCTTAGAAATGCTGATGTGTTGAGTAACTTAACTTTAGTATTAAATCAGTATTGGTACTCGCCATCGCGCACCTTTTTTTTATCTTTGAAATGGTTGACTAACATGTCATTAGCCTGAGAAGTAATTTTTCATTGAACATAAAAGTCATGGATTTGTTGTTCGTAATCGTCTATAATGTCGTTCCTCCATATAGAGTTAGAGTAGGGAAGTGGTTCAGTCATTTTTTCACTAGTTTCGGTTTCGATGCGTCGGACTCGACACTACGTTAGCGGTAAATACTGGGCGGACAAGAGACGCATAGTGTCTGACAATGTTTTTTTTTTTTTCATTTGGTCGAGCAATTGCCTGATTTTGTATGATTGATGTACATACTTCAGCTTTAATATTACGTTACAAAAAAAAAAAAACAAGAAAATAGCTAGTTTCTGTGATGATCTCGGTGTTTTCTATGCAAATTTGATTTGAAAATTCCCTCCTAATTGCGCTAGAGTACTGATGTACCGTAATGTTGCGTTTAAAAAAAATTGCTATGTATAAAAAAAAGCGACAGTGACCGATACTCGGTCACTTCGTATGGGTTAATAATTAGATAACCAAAAAAGTTTTGTCTGTTTTTGATTAGCTATTGAATGAAGTGAAAATAGGCATGGAATGCGTGTAGCACTTGTTTTCATTGTCGGACAGCCGAAAGTAGCTACACTAGACATAAAAACATGCGCACCATGTATGGCCGTCAGTTAGCTATAAGTGGCACAGCAGTGAAGGATGATGATCCCATTTGGGGCTGTTTGCTGTACGACTTCAAAGTGGGCGTATCAGCAGCTGCATCAAGTCCCCGCATGTAGGTACCTATCAAGCATTTGGGGTTCCCGAGTGTTGTGAATGAACACACTGCCAGGCGTTGGTTTCGAAAGTTCACGCTGGAAGACTTGTCGTTCTGCGATGAGCTTCGCAGTGGATGACCACAGGTGTTGAAGAATGGAGTCCTGCAGGCGGCCAGTAAAGAGGACACTATTGTATCGTGTGGTGAACTTGCAACACACTTCAACGTTTATACAACAGATTTCACCTGCACTGCTCTGGTAAAACGTACAGACTGAGTAAGCGAGTTCCGCACAATGAGCGGCAGCCTACGCATCATTTCTTTCTCGCCACCGTACCAAATCCTTATTCAAGCAAGTGCTGCCAGTGATGAAAAGTGGATTTTGTATGAAACTCCCAAGCGTTCCAAACATTGGTTGGCACCTCAGGATGCTGTCCCTCACACAGAAAGACCACCTACACGCCCATGCAAGGTTATGCTCTGTGTCAGCATGGTGTTCGATGGACAGGTCTTCCGGTGGTTCATCATGAGCTGCAATCTACGGACCAAACGGTCACTGCAGGCCTGTCTGTACTTGCAGCAATTAGAACGTGTGCAACAGGCATTTCACAGTTACACTTAGCGTGAAGCATTTTTTTATTAAAACTGACAGAACTTTGTTGGTTACCTCATTCGCTACATTTCGTCATTTTCCTGTGCAATGTTTATCTAGTCTACCAGTCCTAATTGTATCTCTTCCCACAGGGCTTCAGCTTGTGTCCAAACAAATGGAATGTTTACCACGACTGTACTCCAGGCTGTATAACGGTCTGGGGCAACATTCCTAAAGCCTTGGATCCTGAATATGAAAGGTAGGTAGGTACCTACTGTTGAATGTTAACAATTGCCGACAGTTCCGGTATAGTATGGGGACTGCCTCGAAAGTATTAGTTTGTTAAAATAGGACAGGCTGGGCTCTTTACAGCTAGAGTTAGTGCCTAGGCTAACTTATCGGCACACTTACAATCCACTATATAATAAAACACAGTTGTTGGTCGCTTGCTTGCTCCAACGTTGGTCCGTCTCTCCGTCACGCAGTTAAGAGTTTAATAGGAGAAAATTCATGTACTGAAGAACAAGTTGAGATACCATACAGTTTCGGCGCTTTGAGTACCGGTGACAAATACCTATAGCTCTGGGTCTCCGGCCTCTGGATCCCCGCTTTCATTGCTGAATGATATCGAAGTAGAATCTTCCCTCTGAGTAGCGCCTTTTTCTATTGAATTTACATCGCAGCCAAATTGCGACGCTGGAGGTTCAACAATCAGTTGGTATCCACAATACGGTGAGCCCTGGGCATTTCCAGGGAATTCTCTTGACTGAACTATATTTTTCTTAGTGCAGCTTAACGCTTGATCAATTCCAAGCTGATATTCACTCCTTATCTTGCGGGGGGGAATATTTTGCTATCGCAAAACTCATGGCTGTACAACTTGCATTTCACTAATGGAAGATCAAGCCTCCAGGGATGAGACCTATAATACAGCAAAACCTATACTGGGAACCGGAACAATAAAAAGCACAATCACAAAATTTTTGCCTCCATTTTTGACAGCTGGGCCCTCTAGCATCTGAATATCATGTAGGTATGCTACTTAGCATAACGGCACCGTACCGACAGTAGCACTTTAATTTTTAGCCTTTTATGTCGTGCCGCTTTTCCTCCAGTATCAAAGCTGGCTCACTGCAGAGTACAGCCGCTATTTGATTTGCAATCCAGTTACACAAAAGTAATTTCTAAGCAGGGATTCTGAGCTTTGTTTTTTTCAAACATCGTGTTCCTTGTCAAAATTTGGATTCCTTTTTGTCAATACAGTTTTCCGAAAAAGATCCATACCAATTGATATGCTTGCATTAATGAAATTCTATTATTTTCCATCTCGGCGCTACTCTGAGTTTTCATTATATTAACTGCCCTCAGCAATGGATCGGATTCAGGTAATGAACTATCATTGTTCTTTCTTGCACGCAAAATTAAATGCTTCTTCTCTATTACAGGAAGCGCATCAAAATGCTCAACAAATATCCACTCCCTGCAAACTGGATGGAGGTCCTGGATCCTGGCATGTGAGTAACTGAGCAAGCTGTTGCCTGATTCAGCTGCGTTATTATTTTTGTTTCATTAGACGCTAGACCTCACAATATCCATAATAAATACCGCCTTGTAACTTTCGTAGCTGGCGTTATGCTTTTGTTGCAAATCTACAATTCTTTTTCAATTATAATTTAGCTTTGGATTCTTTGACTGAGCAAATAGTTTGCTCTCGATTTTTCTTGCTGGCCTCTGTATTGCGTCTCTAACGTGGGAGCGACCCTTATGGTAACACTAGGCTGGCGTGCGAGAAATCGAGACCATGAGGTCAAGGCACTAGGAGCTTCGAAGGGCCATGCTTCCAAGGCAGCTGGGTCGGTTCACTCCAGTGGCCTTCCCTCGCTCTCTTTTTATCCATTGGCGGCGTCCTGATATTTTCGGACACCCCACTTGCCTTCACTCTCTATGCCTTTGGTGTTTTGCCGCGTAAGCTGCTGCCTTTCCTTCCTTCTTTCCTTCGCCTGCAAAGCCACTGTCCAATGTGTAGTCCCAACAATAAGGAATTGACAAACTTGAGGACAGTAAGAGGTCTGATACTCAACAACACCTATCGTGCTTCAGCTCTACATCCCTTCTCCATAGTAGCGCAAGTCTCGCGTAGTAATTGGACTGTTTCTGATGTGGCAAAGTGATCATTTTTTTGGGGGAAAAAGAGCCTCGAGACCACACCATGACCAATGTTTGAACGTCTCGCTGTGTAGTGTAGTCTTCACAAATAATGAGTGTTTTTATAAGAAATTGGAGCTAGGAAGATCAGCTGTTACCCCACAAGGGTATATTCTGGCGGGCGCTTTCCCTGCCACAATATATATGGGCCTCACGCACCCAAGAGTCCCTAGTGCCTTTCCCGCAAGAGATGTTGCAGNTACTTCCCCTTCTATTTCGGGAGGTAGGTCGATGATCGAGGTGGTCGACCTATTCCCGCTAGACTTCTACCTTCTTCTTTTTTGTTTAATCCCACTGTCGGCGTAGCTGAGCGAAAGCGTTGAGCCGTGCCTGAGGGTTGGAGATGCACAACTTGCACCTTTTTTCTGTCAGTAGCGCACTGGCTGATTAGAACTCATCCGCGTTCACTTAAATTCTGAGGCGTTTTTCCGTGAACAACCAAAACTTCGCAACCATAAACAAAGTTGTGGTTCCATTGACGAGCAACTAGAGCAGTCACAAGGACATGAGATGGTATTCAGCGCCCTCTCTCGACAAACATGACAAGCTCTCATTGTAAATAAACAAATAACTATATCCCTCTATAAACGATGGCAGTCTTTAATCACGCGGTTTCGGTGTAAATTTCCGCCTAAATTATAACCATAAACAAAACTTTTTAGCCCCCACAAAAATTGAAATTGTACTCCAATCAAACAATTTCACTTTGTAAATAAACAATGTGACGACACAACCAAGACCGATAAACCCACTCAAAATGAAGTTGCGAGTTGTGGTCGTAAATACAACCAAGAACGAGTCTCCGTGTGACAGCCACGTTTTTGATCGTCACGTGGACAAGAATTTGGTCGTTTCTGCAACTTGTGGTTGTATTCACGCACACAACTTCGCCACAAAGAATCGCCTCTAAGACCTATAGGCTCAAAAGTCGAGACAAAAATCAATGATAATTTGAACGATACGTACTTCGCGCCCTAGTGGCGCACGAGCCTGTGTTTAACCACAGGAATAGTTCGGCGCGGTATAGACATTGTGTCCCTAATGCGCTAGCAAAATTTTGTACTTCATACTTACTGTTACTCAGTAGCTGTTAAGAAAACCCATCTTACTAAGCTAAAGTTCAAACTAGAGCACTTTGGGAGTGCATATCCGCCAAACAAGGCAGCGGTAACAAAAGATTCAAATTGGCTCTGAAAGTAGGTATAGTTTCTTTGTATCAACACCAAAATCTAATAATTTCTTTCTTTTGGCAGTATTAACAGCTTCTGTAATTTTTTTTGGGATCCATTCATAACTTTTTGAGTTATGCTTCTAACAAACATAAGCAACCCAAAAGGATCAACCGATCATCACCAAAATTTAAGAGTTACCTTGGTGACGCATGGAAATTTCATAAAAATCTGTCAGTTACTTTTTGAGTTATGGTATTAAGAAAAAATGGACAGACAAACAAACAGATGAACGTATTTTCACCAAAAGTTTGTCATCTGTTACTGTTAACATGCCTAACAACCCATGTAAATTTTGTAAAGATCCGTTGGTAACTTTTTGAGTTATCTTGGTGATAGACAGACAAACAGCAAACACAACAAAAATAAACCTCCTTGGCGGAGGTAATAATCCTATATATATAAACATTCACATATGGTACACTTTGGTGTTTTGTTATAATGTTTTAGTTGAGTAATTTCGAAATTCCTCCTGCTGGTGCTTTGCAAGCCCTGTGAGTGTGCCAACACTGATGGAACTTTTTGTTGTGTTGCTAAACTATTTTTGAAATTAGAGGCGTAAAATTAGGTGCTGCAGCAGCTGTGCAGTCCGTCTGCATGTGTCACCACTGTTCGAAACTAATACCGTTGTTTGTCCTCAGGGGTCGCTACTATTACTGGAACTGTGACAACGAGTTCGTTTCCTGGCTGCCCCCTGGCCATCCCAAGTGTCGCGTGTCACGCAGTGCTGCTGAGCTGCGGCGGGTGCTGCACACGGAGCGGGCCCAGCGCCTGGCTGCCGAGGCAGAAGAGAAGGCCAACAACAGTGACGCCAGTGATGACAGCGACAAGGATTCGTCCTCCAGCAGTAGCGGCAGCAGCAGCAGTGGTAGTGACTCGGAGGACGAAGAGACGCGCAGTCCTGACAAAAAACGACTGAGGAAAAAGCGAGCGCACAGCGTCGATGGGAGTGAAGAGGACTCTGATGTAAGTATCTAAATATTGAAGCGCTTGTGCAATTTACACGCGGTATTTTCCCCATTAGAGCAAATCGCTTCACGGTGTGCCTCCAGTTAAAGGCACTAAGTTGCTTCATTTGAACAGTCGTCACATTTTAAAGCTGTGTCCGGTACCTACGCTGCTATCTCATTCAACGGTTTTGTGAGCTGCATCAACTTGCTGGTCATATCACTAGGCCGCCTTGGTAATTTATTGTTCTCTTTCGGCGTTTGATGCTGTGGCTTTTGCCTTGCTAATACATAATTGTCCCTGTTGGCTGTACTCTAAGTAGCGATATTTTGAATGTCGTGGTAGCCGTGTTTGATTACACTCTTTTGTGTGCTAGGTATCTATCAGAAATTATTATGAGTATATACTTATATTTTATTACAGATCATTTTCAAGACTATTTTAAATTTCACAAATTGACTAGAAGATATTCGTTTTCATTACCATATACCGTAGAACTTCCAACTTTTTGCCATCTAACTTAGTGCACTTTCTGCTTTACGCTTTTTTCATTTTTTTTTATCTGGCAACAGCTTACTATTCGATTATTCCTCGTATTTTTAGCAGTCACGCAGTCCGTGTTTCATATGCTTTCAAGGCAATATTACTACGCGGAACAGTCGCGTTCAGCTGTCACCGATAAACCCTGATATACAGTGGTTGTTGGTTCAGTGTATAATTTGTGATCAGCTAAAATGTCACCTGTACTAAATGTGACCAATTATAATAGCAGGGTCCCCAGCCATACTTGGAAAACCTGGAAACCCTGAAAAAATCAGGGATATGAAAATAGTGCTGTAAATCATGGAAAGTCTTGGAATTCGACTATCCATAGCGACAAACGTCCATGCATATGTTGAAGCACGAAAAATATGTTTGGCTATGGTGGATGGAGTGGTGGAAATTGCTGGAGATAACAACTTATTTAGCTAAAGCAACATTCCAATACACTAAGAAAAATAAAAAAAGAGAAAACTTGTGCCATGTATGTTTCAGTAGATATCGTAGAGAATGATTTCCGTCAACGCCAGTCGCTCAAAAGGTGGAATCACTGCTATACGCTTGACAATACAAATTCGGAGAAGTCAAGGTTTCCGTAGGATAATCATATGATTGACAATGTAAATTTACTCGTATGGTACGTCTTACTTTTCGTTTCATTCATGGAACTTCAACTGCACTCAACTACTTATGCTGGGTTCTACTGAAAATTGCGTTCTGCAATTTTCAATTTAGTTCTGTAGAAAGTTTAGGTTTATAATGACTCCACTAGGTTGATTTTGTTTCTGTTCCTGTATTATACTTGATATGATTACTGCTATGCCAGTGCTTCAGTTACGCAGACCATTATTATCTTCTTGAGGATTAGTCAAATTGTGACGCTTGCAAATAACACGGTGCTTACAGACGTATCCTAAATGTAAACTAATTAATATTTCTGATGTTCGAATTTTAGACTCTTTAGCATACAGAAAATAGACCCACTCTTGACACTGACCAGTCAGCCATTCCTTTGTTCATACATTTTTTCCTTTGTTTCTCCAGTAGGATAGTACTGTTTTTAGCTAGGTTTGCCTTTAGCTAACCTCTGTTGGTAGTTTTTTGTAAGCTTGATTATCATGGTTTGTATTCTTGGTGTAGATTTACAGTACTCAGATTTTGATTACTGTACTTGTGTTCATGGACTCAGATGATCGTTACTATTATTCAAGGACTCCGATTATCATTTCTATTATTCCAATTATCATTACTATTATTCTATTACTCCTATTATTATTATTACTATTATAACTGGGCTCCCATTACAAACTGCTGTTTCATGACTCTTTATTCCAGGACTCGGATGGCTCTATGTCGCCATCGTCACGTCTCACCCCACCACCACCTCCTCCATCGGAACCTCCTGTTCCTCCGCCAGAGCGGCCCATGCCTCCTCCACCTAAGGCCAGTCAAGGTCCACGTGGAGGTCCCCACAGGGAGCGGGACCGGGATCGGCCTCCGCGACACGGCAACAAGCCTCCAAAGAAGCGAGCGCCAAAGGGCGATCTGGACCCTATGGATCCTGCTGCTTACAGTGATTGTCCAAGGTACGGTTTTTTTGCGTTACCAAATGTCAAACTCGTGTGCATTGTTGAAAATCGACTGTCCGGGGTACCTACGGTTTTTTGGAGTCAAACTCATGTTCGTTGTTGAAAGTTGACTGTCCAATCTACGGTTCTTTGGTGTACCATAAGTCAAACCCATAGATCATAGGCATTGCTGACAGTAGCTGTCCAATCCATACACTATAGTTGTTTGCTACATTGCATTGTCATATACGTGTACAGGGCCGGCAAAAAAGTCTTTACACTTCAATGGCAAGCAAAACATTTTACACGAGAAATGTGATTTAGCTTATCGTTTGCCCTACCCAACATAATAAAGCGAGAAGATGTTAGTGATAATGCATTCCCTCCGCCCACTCATAGCAAACGTCCATCACCCAGCCAACCTTCAGTGAAGGACTGAGGGTTGTGTGCTGCTGCAGCGAGGTTGATAGTGGGTCGCTCTTGCCGACGTGTTTTTTTTTTTTGGCTTATAACTTTGAAGTCATATAACTTTACACCTCCCTCGCACAATGGATTAAAAATTGCTTCAAATGGAGGAGTAAACCCTTGTGTTAACTCTGCTAAAAAGGGATACTGTGATTGCTGTAACCAAAGATCTGGGATGCCAAAAGAGACTATCTATCAGCTGAAGCGGTCGGGGACAAAATTACCATCAGGGACGGTACCACAGAAGAAGCCAAGCTCTGGCGTACGAAAGAAAACTACACTGAAAACAAATAAGCATCTGAAGCGTGAGGCTCTCCCAAATCATGCTTTAACTGCCGTTGAACTCAGAAACAAACACCCTGAGCTCCTAAAAAAAACGTCGCAACAAGGACAATTCGCTATCGCCTGCAGAAGGACCTGGGTCTTCCAAGTTGGCGTGCCAGAAAGAAACCCATGCTCTTCACGTTTCAGTCTCCCTTTTCTAGCGTTGTTAACACAAGGGTTTACTCCTCCATTTGAAACATATTTTGACCCATTGTGTGCAGTAGGTGTTAAGTTATATGACTTCAAACTTAAAAGAACGAAAAAACACGTCGGCAAGAGCGACCTACAGTCAACCTCACTGCAGCAGCACACAACCCTCACTGAGGGGGCGGAGGGAATGCATTATCACTAACATCTTCTCGCTTTATTATGTCAGGTAGGGCAAATTAAATTCTAACTCACACTTCTAATGTACAGTTTTTCTTGCCATTGAAGTGTAAATATTTTTTTTTTTCCTTCACTGTACAAGCATGCATGCATTGAAATATTATTAAATAACCCCTCGCGGGTCTGGGAGGGATCATAGGTCTTATAGTTAGGAAAGTTGGATTCATCCATCTTAGGGTATATGGGGTCGCTCCTCCAGGGCGTCTGTAGGCACGGAGTGAGAGTGTCTGCTTACATACGAGATTAAAGTTAAACCATAATTTCCCAGATAGTACGGTGCTGAGCACGCCGTGCTGCCATCTGTGCTGATTTCAGCGTGGGATCAACATTGCTCGGTTTGTGAATTGGGGGTGGAGCTGGAATGCCCGTGCACTGCTTTACAGAGCTTACCACCATGGTTGCGTAGTCGGATGGCCATCTTCTGACTCCGTGTACCCGAAACATATTCAACTCCTATGTTTGTAGCAAAATAGGCCCATTTTGACGAACTCCGAGTCCTGGTTATAGCAAATTTCTGATTCTGGCTCCTGACCTCAAAATTTACCTACCGACTTCGAGCCCGCAGCCCCGCTCCTGTATTTTATTTACGTTACGTTAACGATATCCTTGCAGTTTTCAATCCTAATAGCCATGTTCATCATTTCATCAGGCGACTTGAAGGTAAAGGTAGTCTAAAGTCAACTTAGACCACACCCTCACCTGGGAAACCCACATGCACTGATTTGTGCTGCGGGTATAGGCTCACTGACCCCAGATGAGTAAGTGTAATTGCAGTCGACCTCGGGTCACCAAGAACTATGTTCTGTTATATGTTGAGAATGGTGAAATCAAAACATTTGTGTACACAAAACTTACTAATACCAGCTGCTATACTAATTTTGATTCACACACGCTCACTGGCTACAAGAAGTCGATTGTAAAAACTCTTGTTCGTCGGGCTGTAAAGTTATCGAGGTCTTGTGCTGCGTTCGATGCCGAAATTCGTTGGTTAAAACAAGTTTTTACCAACTGTGACTTTCCTCAAACACTTGTAGAAAATACAATCGCAAATATACTGAATCAGAATTTTACTAATAATAGCAGCAGCACAAACGAAAACAATTCCGTTAGATTTTACGTAGAATTTGATAATGTCTCTTCCTTTGCTGCCGACCGAAAGACGCTAAACAATATCATCAAACGGCACGTGAAGCCTGTTAATAATAGTAATTCCGTAAAACCGATCGCCTATTGAAGACCACGCAAACTTGGCTCATGTTTCTCTACAAGACCTGAAAACCCACCGCTCATAGGTCAGGAGTTGTATACCGATTTAGCTGCACAGAGGGAGGCTGTAATGCCTCCTACATTGGTTATACAACAAATGCCCTATTGAAGCGGTGTAAGCAGTACCGATACAGCTCAAGTAGCATTAAATCCCACTATTAGTATGAACATCACATGAATGCTCCTACAGCCGATATTCTAATTAATAGTTTCTCAATTATTTTCAGTCACCACAATGACCTTGATCTAAATATAGCGGAAGCATTTAGCATCAGGCAAAATAATCCTTATGTAATTGTAAAGTGCCATCAAGGCTTCAACTTTTTAAAATTATACTGATCTAGAAATTTCCAGTCAGGTGCTGTCTATATGAAGGGCGCACAAACAGGTAACCCTCACTTCGAACTAAGTTGTGCTAGGGCGAGGTTGTTGCTGTGTTGACACCTGTGGAACTTACTGTACTACATTTGACTGTGATACATAAAATATTGACTGCGATATTCATGCATTTTGACTGATATTTATGCATTTGACAGTAATATTTATGCATTTTGACTGTGATATTTTCTCGTGATACGTATTTTCTTTGTGCAATTGAAATAGTTATATTGGTGATCATTTTATTAGTTTGACAAATTTAGACTTGTTGGTTCTCTTATGTTAACAGATTTTATTGATAGACCTGAAGATGGCAAGGGTTTTGTGCCGAAACGTTATCGACAATTTTAATACAGCGATTAGTGCTATTACCAAATTTTATTCCAGAGTAGTTTTAAACAAACTGACTAGTAGTAAACTTGGAATTTTCAGAAAGGTTGAGAAAGCTTCCAAAGCGAACTGTAAACTTAATGCTGATGTACAATTTTTACAATTTATATGTTCCAATTATAATACAAATACTGCAAAAGGACTTCTCAAATATCAAGAAATACTTAGCTAGTTTAACTAACCCCTTCTTTCGTAGAATAATTAGCGTCTTTCATAGAACCAACATTGTACGATGTGAAGTATATTGAGTATTTGTATAATGAAACGGTATGAAAGAAAGGGTTAACCTACCTTTTACCGAGTAGCTAAATCGTTTTCGTAGGAATAATCCTGCTGGAGAGATCAGAAGAAGTCTTATATGACCGGGGAAGGACTAGTTTTATGACCATTAGGGTAAGTGACCTCAAGGAGACGTACATGGCCCAATAGAGACGCACTTGCAGTTGAAAGGCTGTTACGCAGCGACAGGATACTGCAAGAAATGTTCAGTACCTGCAAGAAAGAGCGTAATATGCCTCCTAAACACCCACCAAAAATGATATATGATTGGACATTTATCACAACGTCCAGCTGCCACACAGCCCCATGGAGACGCAGGTGTGTCTCTATTGGGCCAGTGCGTCTCGTTTAGGCCCCTTACCTTACCCTAGGGGTTGTATCTTTCCGCAGTATCTTCTGTGAGGGTAATTTCCTAGGTTAGGTTGGGCCCTCTGCGCGAATGTCTTGACATTCTTCTCTTTTCTTCTTTCGTCTCTTTGAGATAATTTTGTGCTCCTAACTTCCCCGACTGCAGTAGTGCAATGGAACTAAACATTGAGGCATGAAGCTCACTTATGCTGGGGACACACTAGGCATTTACGCTGACAGCTTGATGTAAGGATGCGAGACTCGGACGTCATTTATGCCACGGTTGGTTTTGTTCAGTAGGTTCTTTATATTTCCTTTTCTGTTTCGCAAGGTGAGCCGCCTTTCGAGGTGACCGACCTTTTCCGCGGGGCTCATACTTTCGCCCGTGCGGATGACCACGCAAAGGACCGTCCGCACGGACGCTTCTTTCTTCTTCTCCTTTCGTTTTTCATTTTTTGCCCTGTGCACAACGTTGTGGTTTCGGCTGCTAGCGGAGTAAATCCCTCATCTTAGATCGCTATTGATTGTCTTCGATTCTAAAATAGCGGGACAATACCAATATATTAATAATACTAATTCTGTCTTATTCTCTTTTCATTTTTGTCTCCTTCCCTGCTCCGCACGGCTGAGCGGATTCGCTCGGTCGAGCCGCGGGGAGTTGGAGAGGCTCGCGCCTTATTTCTGCCAGACATGGTGCACCTGGCCAAGATTGTTCTAATAGAACTCATCTGAGTTCGACTCAACTTCTAAGCTAATTGGATCACAGTTATATAGTCTTCGTATCTAATACGGCAGGAAAACCCACAATATAAAGATAATAGACTCGTAATTGACTTTTTCTTCGATGAGATGAAATTAACGAGATAACTGCTGATATAAAATAAGTTTTGCCGAGGGTCGTGCGGCACTCAAGTTTTAAACTTTGTAACTCATTTTCATTGCAGAGGCACTTGGTCCAGTGGACTGCCTGATCGTACGGAAGCTAAAACGGGCGTGGACACGACCGCAGGCGGTCAGCTTTACCAGCAACGACCGTATCCATCTCCTGGCACGGTGCTGCGAGTCAATGCTTCTGCCGCAGCCGGGCCCAGTTTACCAGAGTCGAAAGATCAACAGTGATCAGCTCTGCTGCCGAATTTTCTGTGGGTGTTGATTCAGGGTCCACCCAGTATACGCCGTAGGTAACTTATCGTAAAATTTCTAATTTGGACCTGGAAATTGCCCAATTTGGTACATAGATATGAGGAGTGTGTTTAGCAGCTAGGGATGATGTAATATAACGTTGTAGTTAGAGTGAAGTTCATGGGGCTCAAAAGCTAAGCTGTGGCAAAAATCTTCGATTTTGCAAAAATGTGAGGAATGGATCTTCCCACGGGCCAATATTGAGTTTTCATCGTGCCCTTTGCTGTAGCGAGACTAGCTAGGGAAGTTGAATAATTGTCGACACAGCGTGAAGTGCACAGCTTCTGGTGAAATTAGGGGCTAGTGAAGAATTGTAAGAACTGTCAAGAAAACAGCCGTCGTCAGCACGTTAACTTTGTGTGTCATTTTGCTGGCGTACGCTTAGGCCTAGTTTCATCAAGGCCGCTCTGTTCCACTCTCTCCCTCTTACCCTAGCTCAGGAAGCAGAGTGTAACGAGAGGACTCACCAGAAATTAACATCAAGAAGTGACTTTATCAATAACGTCACCTCGACAAAGCTACGGCTGAACGGCCTTATGAGTATTTGAATTAATTTCGCAAGAAACATCGTCGTATATTGCAAATATTTCATCTCCTACACACATAAATAAATGAAGAAAATGTATAATAAGTGAGAAATAATCAATTATTAATAGAAAATTAGAGTGGACGGTGGTGGAAATTTGACATCACTAGCAGCAGGATTCAGCCGCTGATTTAACTTCTTCTTTGAAGTGAAGCCTTATGTACACTTCATATTCAGTTCACTGCGTTTTTTCACCAAACAGACTTAAACATATCATATTTTTTCGACGTAATTCATTCACTCTCTCACTCCTGACTGACCAGCTGCTTCAGCTGCACTTTACACTGTAACCAAAGGGTACCGAGTGAGTGCCTCTTCCGCAAAAGATGCTGCAGTTCCTGCTGACGATGTTAGTTTTGTAAAGTTAGGTAGGCTCTCAATACTTCCCCTTTTGTTTCGGGAGGTGGGCTGCCGATCGAGGTAGCCGACCTGTTCCCGCTCGACTTCTACCTTTTTGTATTTCGTTTCCTCCCTCTGTGCTTCGTAGCTAAGCGAAAGCGTTCAGCCGTGTCCGGGGGTTGGAAATGCTCGACTTGCGCCTTTTTTCTGTTAGCAGCGCATTGACTAGTCTGAGACCTATCGACAGAAAAGCCGAGACAAAAATCATTGACAATTTAAAACGCACCCTAGTGGCACACGAGCCTGTGTTAAACCACAGTAGTTCAGCGCGATATAGACACTGTGTCCCTGATGCGCTAGTAAAACTTCTACAACTACAAAACACGGTAAAAATGTTGTCGGCAAGTGCAATAAGATTAAACGGTAACTGTTTTCATGACTTCACCCACGTCAAGTACGGTATATAAAGCTGCTTATAATTTTTATTAAGATTGAGGAGTCCGACCCTAAAATACTTTACCTTGTCGATGTGACGTCATTTGCACTACATGCGGTCACAGCCAAGTTTCATTTTAGTCCCATTGAGTCCTCCCATTACACTCTTTGCTTCCTGCCCTTGCTAACTTTAACGTCTCCCCGCGGATCTGCTGCTGCAACAAATCCGCGAAGGGCCGGAGCCCGAGTTTCTGCTCCTCTCTGGCAATGAGCCCGTCGATTGCCAGCTATCTTATCTGACGATCTCGTAATAATTTGGCTGATAAAAATAGTTGTGTTCCATTCAGGGTAATGAAAATGCACGCATATACGGAAGACTATTTTATTTTCCGTTGAACTTCTTGAAGAAAACAACCCTGGAGAAGGTAGTGACATTACTGTATAGCATCTATGTACACGAAGATAAATAATGCACTTCTGTCATTTATCCCTTCAGTAAAACTACAGTACTCTAAGGACTATACGAAAGAAAAATAAACTCTAATGCTTCTGTACAATCTACCAGTCTATTCTTAAAGCTTTAATGACTTAGGATCGTGACTCACAATAAGTTAGAGCGTCACACTCATAGCCTCCTTCTTGGAAGATCATTTTAGCTAGTGTGCGAAAGTAGTAAGAAAGTTGCTTTCTGGAACCTTCTGGACGGTTCTAGAATATTCTTTAAGATCAAAAAAGTAACAAAACATTTAACAATAATTTTCTATCTTCCAGAAACTTTTAGAATGAAAGCTTTCATAGGCAGAATTGTCTGGTATAATATTCTACGACTTTCAAAAAGGTGCCTGAAACGAAAGCAAATACTCTAAAAAAAAAAATTCCATTTGATAGAAATTTCGATTGTAGAAGCAGGATATTAGCAATTTTTGTACCAGTTTATTAAGCTTCTTTCTGTAGCTTAAATTTAATGGCCGAGTTTGCACCGTTAAATACTGTTGTGCCGTTGCATAGCTTTCATGAAATTATTACTATTAGTAACTAATATTAATATTCCTTTGACATACAGGGAATTTATATAGGTATTCTCTATCCCAACGACAAAACAAAGTTAATAGCCTTTTCTATTAGAGAAGAAACTTTGAATTTTTAGTCTTCAACCAAGAACAAGACGAGAGTTTAACTTCTGTCCAGCGTTTGGTTAGCATCCGGCGAGTTTTCCAGAACTGCATCACGTTCACCACCACCAATGTCATTTCACACCTTTTTCTATTGAGACTTGAATAAATAGACTTTCACATCAGCAGAGAAGTTTTGGTTAAACAATATAATGCATCTTCTTACTCTTGCGCTGTTGTTCAACCTGGCACAGCGAAAGAAAATACATTTGTTTCTACATTAGAGTGACAAAACATTAACAGCCACGCGCAGTTTTTTATTGGCAAATAAGCTACCTTTTATAGAAAGCTACCATCCGCTGTAACTTGGCAGTTATAAAAAATAACTCCCAGTGCACTCAAACATTTTTTCGACCTAAGTAGCGAAAATTGTACAATGAAATTACGTCCCAAAAGTTTTTTCTTTTATATGATCTGAGCTGAACTCTGTGTGGACCGAGCTCAGAAGTGCACGTTGAAGCGGCCAGAAAGTTTTTTGAAACAATTTACATGAGCAGAAATTGCTCGGACGTAATCATATTTTTAATAACACTATGGGAGAAGATTCCCGAAACGTTAAATTTTAATATTAGTTTGTGTAGACTTTTATTTCATTTTTAATGTTTGCTACTTGTTAGAAACTTCTGAAATTGAATTACATGCTATTAAGCGCCTGTGTGTAGCACCAACCTGATAGCCACAAGATTTATTTCGGTCTACGAGGTAAAACCGTTGTCAAGAACACGTGTTTCTAGAAATACAAGCTACGGTACCATATCCCTGATCAGCTCAGTAACTAACTGACAGTCTAATCCTAATGGAATTCTTTACAGCGTAACGGTGAAATTTGTCTACGAACCGTACACGGTAAATGGAAGATTCAACTAAGAGGCAGTTCACAAGTTAACATATTTAGAGCATAACTAGCAGTGTGCACGTTGAGTAAATGTATTTCTAATATGCTTAAACGTTAATAAGATGAGTCTGTTTAAACCATCATTAATCAGTTTCCAACAAATACATGAACGCATGAGCAGAGTAAAGAGAGAACACAGCCTGAAGCTACAATTTACTCCGTCCCGTGCTAAAACCAATAATTTTCGATACGTTATAAAGTTCGAAGAGAACTGAATACTATGAGAGAAGGAATTGAACCCAATCCTTGTGACTCTAGTCGTTTACCAAAGAAACTATAGCTGCTACAACTTACACATTAATTAGCTAATTTATAGAATATATAGTGTCTCCTAAGGAAACGTTATTAAAGTCCTTGAGCATAAACTTTGTGACACATTTGAATCTCGAACTTCTACAGTCACTACAAGTTTTCGAGAGAGTTAAACGGTTATCAAAAGATTTCCAAATCTACTGAACGTTTGAGTCTTGCTGAAACATGCACCAAAGTGTTGAAGTTCCAAGTACAGAGAGCACTACAGAAAATCTCTCGAAAAAATTACACCGTTTGAGAAATTTCAAAACCTCTAGCACTCTCACCGCTAATCTTCCAAAAAGCCAAGAGTCCTAGAAAGGAGATACCTAAACTAGGCCAGAAAACAGTACTGTACATTAAATTTTTTGTTGGCAAGTTCAGAATCCTTGGTTTCCACGACAAAAAATGTCGAACTGCTAGCATACAAGGCAGGCTCAAAATCACGAGCTACAACAATAACCATTTCAAAAGAAAGAACCCTGCTAACTTGTTGCAAATGGGACTTAGGACGGATACGCTACTAAGCTCGCTAAGCGTAACAGAAGAAATTGGACACCGACATCACTTCGTTACAAGCTGCAGTAACAGCATCAAAATCTAATGAGATGCCTAAAGATATGCTGCCTCTCACAAAACAATTTCCAAATACGTCACTAACCCTAAAATTCATTACAGAAATCACCACATAGCAGCTACAGTGAAACAACTCCAGATAGCAGCTACAGTGAAACAACTATTACATCGGTGCCACAGGCCAAGAAGCTGTACACATTTAAAACAATTTTTTTTCCAACAGTTGAAGGCTCACCTAATTCCTAGATACAAGAGAAGTTTTCCTCTTGTACTTCCAATACCATAAACATGTCTACCGCAAATTGGGCCACATGTATTGTATACCAATCCGCACCGGCGGTGATCCAACCAAGATCAATACAGACAAGGATATGTAGGGCAAGTGTCAGCCCACTTAAAAAAACTATTGTAGGCACGCAAAAAGTCCAAGACAACATCAGATACAGAAAAAAAAGACGATTTCCTAACATTAGTTAGTCGTGTACGAGTAGACAAAGTTTGTTTCAGCAGCATGGACTCTGCTCTCAACAGCAATCATTGCTCCTAGTAATATGGAGTGTCGCAACCACAAAATATCTTCTCAACACCATGTAACTATGCTCAGACATGGCAAGCACGTAATTTACGGAAATCTAGTGCCACATGATAATCCGTCCACTGCTACTGTTAAAGCAGCTTTTTAAAGGGCACTGCTCAAGTGAGCACAAAATTCGAAACGTTCTTCCTAACCCTTTTGTTGACGTTGACACGGGCACGGCTTCGGTTTGCTAATTGTAACGTTGATAAAAAAAAACTTTTGAAACTTGAACCACCCCTACAATTTTAGACAGTACGAGGGTCAATGGTTCTGTATGGAATATCTCTAGATTTGAAGCGAGCTGCAACTTTGCGAAGACACAATTTTAGCACGATGTTCAAGCACGTCAAGCTGTAGTTAGTGTCCCGGAAACGTTTAATCCAGGGACCTAAAACGTTTCACATTTTTTGTTCTCGTCAACAACGGCCATTATAATACCTACGCAAGTTTATGACTAGGAAGAAACTTCTACACTGTAGGGTTAGTTGAGTTACAGTAGTGATGGTCCGCTGAGGTAATCGACTTTGCGCGGTCTCAGGTCTGTCAGAAATTACACCAGGCTAAAGCTACCAAAATAAATTATCCAGTTTATACAATCATTTTGCCTCGAAGATATCTCTTTTTGCACGGACGGTACCCTCAGTTATATACATCTTAGGTCTATCCTTGATCCTAAAAGTATCGCGTCTACTGCTGGCCGTCCTGAGAACAACTTTAGATGTGGAGGGTCTGCTTGTTGTCCCTCTGCTGGGAAGATTTGGAGGGCTGGCGGGAGACCGGGGAGATAACCGAGAGGTGCGGGGACCCAACAGAGGACCTGATCGCAAAGAGCCATAACCGTTTTCGAAAAATTCGACGATTGCTTTGATATCAGGTTCGTGCGTGTCTGGTTCCTCCTGTCCACAGAGGTCCTCAGAGCTGTCAGTAACCCATGAGCGTTCCTCATCTTCCCATGCCAAAGACGCACAACTGAGCTCCGAGTGACTCGGCCACTGATCAGGCGTGCCAGTTCTCTCCATGTCACCCACGCTAAAGAAACCACTTTCACCAGAGCCTCTTCTCTTCACCGCCCCCGCAAGGTGAGGCATGTGAGGGCCACTGACAACACCACCGCCGCCGCTGCCAGCCTCCTGACGGTGAAGCAGCGAATACTTTCCTGCCTGGTCGTGCGTGTGATAGAGGTTGGAGTGAGAGCCGTGGAGGTGAGGCTGAGCTGCTCTGGCGGAAGCGGCCGCTACAGCTGCACGAGACAAGTGAGACGAGTGCTGTTGGACGGAGTGTGTAGTGCACTTGCCGGGCAGTGGGTCGGGTAATGAATGGCAGAATCGAGCTCCATCTTGTACGGTGAGACGAGACGGAGCGGGAAGCTTGACGCGCGTAAAGGGATTGACAGTAGCAGTAGAAGGGCTGAAATAAGGATCGGCTGCTCCAATACGTTCTACCACCTCCTGCGGGGTACGACCCATCTCTGCGGCAGCGGTGGAAGAAGGAGACGCGGAATTTCCCCCGCTGCCTTGGCTACCGTTACTGCTGTTGCTGCTGGCATCATCGCCACTGCTGGACCGACCCAACATGAGACAATCGTCAGACAGCGACCGCCGGTGACACACTGCAAATAGACAACAATGGTTGTAATATACCAGTGCGTGTAGGAAGCCTACTCTTGCGACTGCATTGAGATTTGGTGTGAAAAATAATTAATTGAACGCAGGTTGTAAGTTACCCTTATACTGCCTAAAACAAAATTCGGTAAAGATTTATCCAGAGTAATTCCTGCAATAATTTATGATTAATACGGACAGTAAAGAGTTAAACCAAGAGCCGAGCCTTCCTGTCGATGGCAAATATGCTACAAAGAGATGGTGGAAGTAGAAACAGGCAGTATATCCGACGAAACAAAACAGACATTTTAGAGTAGTTTTATTCCCCACGGGAAACGAAATCAGGAAAGAGTAAACACTAGAAGTACAAAAATGGATATTGGGTGGAAGTGAAAACAAAGACGTCTTCATGACTTAGCAGCACAAATCTCCCAAAACATAGTACAGAGAAACCGAGCAAACCTCCGCTCTATGGCCTATCTGCTATGTAAAAACCGCATGAAATTTCTTGGTTATCAATTACTTAATTTCACTAAGAAGCCGAAACTGTCGGCACGGTAACTAAAGCTGCTTCAGTGAGGCAGAAGCTACAAATGTGCCGTTACAGAAAATAAAAATCGTCATGCCTGATGCACCGGCAGTTGTAAAAGGGGTAATTTACTATAAAAATGCACTGCAAAGTTCGAATAGTAACTCATTTAACCTTCGCTACTCGTTATTCTATAGACTACACAACGAACTCACCTTTTTGCTTTCGCATGGCGGAAGATGCGCGGTGTCCCATGAACTTGTTTTTGAGCAGCCACTCAAAGTTTTTCGTAAGCTCTTCAAAACTGAACCTCGTGTTCGGATCGATCTGAAATGCAAAGGTTAGATCATTATACGCAAGTTACAAATGGTGTGGTTGTTAAGCGTTTTGTAAATGCTCTCTAGATATTCATTAGCCTGCTAGTTTGCAGTAACAATTATACAGTGATAGTAAATCGGGTTCATTATGAAAAGCAACCAGCAAAGAGATCAATAGTGAGAATCCCATAAATATTTTCATATTTGTTGCTGATCAAAGATACCACGTAATAAGCCTTATGGGCTGCTTAAAAGTGCGGTAATAACAAAACAATTCTTTTTACACAAAAATTTTAAAAAAATTCATATTGAATGTTAACGGAACTTTCACATATGCAACGGCGATCTAAGAGAGGAAGAAGCAAGGGACATATCGTATGACGATAGAAATATGGGGAACCATGCAACGAAGGTGTTCCCACATAGGATTAAAGCGCATGGGAACAGCAATTCAAGAAAGAAGAGGAAGATCAGAATACAGTATGAGCAAGTAGGATTATGCAAGGAAGCAAAGTGGGCACGTAAGATAGACGTCCCGAAGGCCTACCTAATGGCTAAGGTACAGTCTCAAAGGACTAGCACAACATTAAGCGAGAGTAATTAACTGAACACAGTACCTGGCAGGATTGGAAGGCCATTTGTAGGAAGTAAGGAGGGCAGTCGTTCTGGCACATACGTGAGAATGCCAGGTAGTGGACGCCAAAATTATTGGTTCGAGGAAGTACATCGGGGTCGGCCTCACATCTGGAAATCAAACGCACCATGAACACAATGTAGCAATACCGTAATATGTCAGCACTAGCAGGAACTCGCTGAAATTACGCGAAACTAAAAGTCTGAGCTGAATAAGATTACAATCTAGTGCATAAATACTTGGCGTTGCAACAGCTATGTCTTGGAATAAACTATAAAAAGCTAGAATATGAATATGTGTTTCTAGGGCGCTAGCACCAAATGTGCAGACTGCCCTGACAGAAGCAGAGGTGTTAAACGTTTTCTATTTTAGAGCGTAGCTAGTTCTGAATGCAAATCGCCTATTATCAAAGAGCTTCTCAACCACCGCCAGCGAGATGTCGAAAAAGGGACCAAATTTCCTGCATTTCTTCAAAAGGACGAGCTACTTGGAAAGATATGCAAGAAAGCATCGCTGGCCCAGGCAGACATCGGTGTTACCGGGCCTGTATGACATGAACGCTGCATAGCAGTATATGACAACTACACACTTTAATTATACTATAATTTAATGACAAAGTAAGAAGGGTGTTGCCGCTCGTCACACAATAGTACCTATGACAACCGTAGCATATATTCATTAGGTAGCTACACTACATACAATAACACTGTCATCAGGATGGGTCTGTATATTGCGCAATAGTAATTGACAACCGTAATAAGTTTTCGTTCCAGTATACTAAAACAGCATTGCACTTAGGATATTTCAGTATACTGCACTTGAGTAGTCGACAAGCATTCATTACTTACAGCAAACTCTTCCAGTGTACTATACGGCAGGATGTTTTTGTTGCATTGCACAACAGCATTTGACAATTATAAAACACTCTCATACGAAAATTATTGTCCGAATTTTAGATCCCTGTCTACAAAAAATGCTGATCAACGAAGACAAAGAAACAACAGCAATAAGAGCACGTCCAGCAAAACTAATGAGCTATGCAAGGAACACCGCCGGGCAAAGGAGCAGCAAGTTAAAAAAGACGTGGAAGAGCAGAACAAAGGCTGCAGTTTTTCACTGCAGTGCACCTACTAAAAGAACCAACCCTACTTCATCATCTTTCAGGCCCCAACTGACTTTACGTCTCCGAGTCCCCGATAGTCTGCGGCAACTAATGTGCTAGCACGACCATCTCCTAGGCTTGGCCGAGTTTTTCTCTTTAGTTATGGTTAGGAAGTTTAAGCCTCAGTTTCCGAGCAGAACGATATCACAGAGGAAAGAGCAAGGGACATATAGTAGCTACGCCAAGAGAAACGGGGAACCCAGGCACGAAGGTGTTCCTACACAGGATCAACGCGCATGGGAACAGCAAGTCGGGAAAGAAGAGGAAGAACAGAATAAAGCATGAGCAAGTAGGAGTATGAAATAGGGAAGGAAGCATAGTGGGCACGAAAGAGAGACGTCCCGAAGGCCTAGGTAATGGCTGAGGTAAACTACATTTTCTCTTTCTTAATATATCTAAAGCCACTGACAAAACGGCAATAGCTCATAGAGGGCCGTTAGCGTTATCACGGCAACTCTTAGGGAATGGACCTGTGGGTCCGTCTACTGCCAGCTATTGACTTTTGGGAGGATGAAATTAGATGCAGTGACAACAAGTGTAAGGCAGACACACAATGCCCTCGCTAAGCTTCGCCCCCCTCGACTTAAAATATGACCAGTGATCCAGCATTCTCCTTCGACCGTAACGCAACCGCACTGACAGCGAACCTACCAACAGTTTGGCATTAGTAAGGTCTCCGTGACTTTGGTGCCGAATGCCTCGCACCACTCACCTTGCAATCATCTCGCACAAAATGATGCCGAAACTGAAGACGTCAGCTCTGTGGTCATACCACTGACCCTTGATAACTTCAGGCGCCATCCAGTACGGTGACCCCACTTGCCGCATGCGGACACTTCTGCAATTGGACCAGGGCATTAGCGCTCAACGAGACCAACACTAACTGCGCATTAAAAGGGGCAACATTCACGGAACTACTCCCCCATTGTACGAAAATTAAAACAAATTCGGCGCACCACTAACCTTGCGATCTGTAAGTCCGTAAGTCATATAACGAGGCTGAATAATAGAGCAGTATTACTTCAGTACTGATACAACTGCTTTCAAAAGAGGACAGAGTATTTGATAATAGACTAAATTTGACGCGATTATAACCATAGAATTAATCATACGAATAACAGGTAAGGCGCATAAAATATCAGTGTATCTTGCATACTCCACATCGCTAAAGGAGACGTTATATGTACCTAATTAAACAAAACAAGGCTGTACCAATTTAAGGATATAGCCACGCACGTGAAGTCACAGAAACTATAGCCAACAGAAAGGAAAATGACAATTTGGAGTTGTGACAAAACTGGCCAAAAATGAAACCATTCTTGCCCTATAAACATAGGGACAATCAGCTACACCATGAACAATCGGCCAACTCCAACTGAGTGTACTATGGAAATACCGAAGAAATTAGAATAAGTGTTCTTACTTATCACGAGGTATGGCAGCAGCTAAACCGAAGTCGGCCACAACGGCTTCTCTTCGCTTGCGTCCGCTATTGGAGGTCTCTTTTATTAAAATGTTCTGCAAGAAAACAACAAGCATTCAAAATACGGGCATCAACTACAATGTTTTCATACAAATATATTAATACACTGAGTGAGATAAAAACGAACTCGACTTGTGTAGCGTATTGCTGATGCCTAAACGAATAAATCTAAATCGGAAACTCCTAATAACGAAATTAGAGCGTTAGAGACCGACCACTCTCTCTGTAAAAACAAGCTTTCACCGACATATTAGCACGTTTCAATACCTTTCAAAATGTCAGCTTACTTCTATAAAGTGTCAGCATTAGTCACATAAGAAACTAGTACCCCATTGTAATATCAGAGCCATAATAATCGGACAGCAACTTCCCCCAGGGGCACATTCTAGCGGACCCTATATCCGCCAGATTATCTTGGGTTTCACGACCCACGGGTACCACAGCGACTATTTCACAGGGCATGTTGCATCTGACCACAGTCTCTGAAAAGGTTAGTTAGTAGCGTGAGGTAGGTTAGTCTCTACACTTCCCCTTCTGCTTCGCGAAGTGAGCCACCTAATGATGGTAAGAAACTCATCCCATGGATTCCGGACTCCTATCTGCTCTCGTGTGAGGGCCACGTAAGGGACCCTCCGCAAGGGTGTTTCTTTTTTCTGTCTTCTCGTTTCCTTTTTTGTCTCTCAAAACTGCCCTGCGCCTTTTTTGTCAGTAGTAGGGCGCTGACCACTTCTATACTAATGGAACTCATATGAATTTAACTTCTGAACGTTGTGGTACAGGCTTTTAGCCTTTTACCAATATTTATATCTTACATCGCTACTGATCGTCACTGTATCGAAAATAGCAGGAAAACATCAATGTAATAAAAAATCAAACAGCAACAAACGACTCGAACTTCTAACACCAGGACGCAGTATTACAATTTATATTATAGCATCAGTGTAAGCCTCCTTACCACCAGCTCGATCTGTGATCCCAAGAGACAAAAGACATATAGCATGTCGATAGAATAGTGGAACCCATGCCTGAAAGTGTTGCCATACTGGACCCATGTTTATAGAACAGCAAGTCCAGAAAGAAGAAAGCACAACAAAGCATCGTCCGTAGGAGTACGGACATTTCAGTCCATAGTACTACTAAATTCCATTAACGTTGATGCATAAGTTCTTACATGCAGCTTTTGGCAACACCATCACACTTAGGGCCATATCATCATAATACGTTAGAAATATCACCATCACTGACAATCCACATGCATTTCAATAGTATAACTCCGACGTGCAAGGCTAATAACGGGTAGATGAGTTTTACGAGACACACCGCGGCATAAGTTAACCCACCTTAGAAGTTAAGTCTCGGTGGAAGACGCCCTGCGAGTGTAGATACGCCATGCCCCTTGCAATATCTGCAGCAAGAGACACTCTCGCGAACCAGCTGATCTCGACTGTGCGATCCTGCAGGATTACATCCAAAGACCCTCCGCTGATGTACTGCAGATGAAATGAATAAGTTGGCGCGTTTTGTAAATAGCGGCGGCTTACGTGAAGTTGGCAAAAATACATTTTTTGTGAGCAGAAGACGGCAAAACATCCCATAATAAAAAAGTACTAGCATTACAATTCAGTGATGACTGCTCCCCATACTTTACGGCTAACACTGTCATAATTTTTTATATACAACACACATGCTTAAGCATCCCTAAGGACTTGCTGTACATCAAGAAATATTATATTGAATAGTTTAAGGCTCTGTCTGTCTCTACAAAAAAAAAAAATTATCTAACAAAGGAAGAATTAAGGGCCATAGGTATAGCATGTCGATAGAAACATGGAGCCTATGGAAGAGGGTGTGCCCCCACAGCATCAACGCGCATGGGAACAGCAATTCGGGAAAGAAGAGGAAGACCAGATGAAGACATATAAGTATGAGTATGAGAAGTGTAAGAAGTTAAGTGGGCACTTAGAAGAGACGTCTCGAAGCCTGGCTAGGGCAAAGGTAACCTACGGAATTCCCCTGGGGCGCTGCTCCCCATAACACAGGATGGGCGAACCAAACTAACTCAACTCTATGGCCCATCTTATGCCCCTCAGAGGCGTTAAGAAATAACGCGACACCTACGCACGGAGAATCAATCTTCAAAGAACATGCTAGTTTGTTCCATTCCCAGAGGAAATAACACCAACTAACTGAAGCAACATTAGATAAAACAAAGCACTCACAAGCGAATGATCGGCCTAGCTCACTCTGGGCACGGAAGTGTGAATGGTTAACTACGTATCCAAATGCAACTACTAAACAGTGGCTTGCGCGCTGACATTGTATCGTAGCGATACAGTGGCAAAGCGATGCGCGTGCATGTTCAGTGTCGGGCGTTGACGTCCCCGCTACGAGACGAATTCTTTGATACTTGTGATCGCAGTGTCAGCGTTTCTGACATTTAGAGTCTATTGCGAGGGCTCAGACCTAACAAGATACGAAGACGGTTTGGGGTTCGCAGGTGTCACATGATCCTTCCATTTTTAACGCCATACTCGGGCAACCTGTGACCGACTACTCCTTTGGGACTTAGCAGGAACCTATTTATCTGCCGCACGAACCAGTGCATGTGGATTTCCTAGTTGGAATGTGAGGTCAAGCTGACTTTATGTTTACCTTTACTTCTAAGCGCTTGGCAAAAAACTTAATTTAGTTGAAGTTATAGCTAAGTGCAACCTGAAATGCGTAACTTGGATGTCCCTTATTTAATTATCAATTTAGTACCTACGCTTTTATCAACAGCAAACAATAGCATAATATTCAAACGAGAAACCGCCACATTTAGGTGCTAGTGTGTGAGCTTGCTCTGGTTAACAGGATAACAACACACACACATAACTGTATAGTCAAGTTCACTATGTAATTTCGCCGGATTTTTCTCGAGAGTATTAAAACTATACATTTTTGGAAACCTTATTGGACTAACAATGAAAAAACTAATGTTTCCATTTGCCTCGACATCGGTATGACCGTCATCTTGAATTTGACAAAATGGCTGCCATAAAAAAAGTTTTTGTAAATAAATCAGCTTCTGAATAACCTAGAAATCTTATTTTGACAGCTAATCCACCATTTTCCGGGCCAAGAAATTCAATATTATCAAAATAAAGAAGCTAAATTCAACCACAAACTTCTTTTATTGAAATTTTTCGTTTTATTGGCTGTTTTACGGGTGATCAGGCATCAACGTTTCACCAAGTTAGTGTCCATTTAGAACCAACTCTCTACTCATAACAGAAATGGGTTTAATTTTTAAGCAAACTGCAAGTTTTTACATATCTTCACCATCATCACCATTATCTGTTTCATACTCGTTCTGTGTGTCCTCATCATGCTGACAATCACTGCCGCACTGGCAGAGATCGGTAGTTACCGCTAAAGAACATTTAGCAGAAGAGAGAACAATCTGTTTTGAACTGACACCTAACCATCTCAATGATGGCCCTTGGTGCTGGAAGGGCATCCGTCATGGCTGGTTTCAGCTAGCAATCGGACAAGAGGTAGTAGCCATTCTGCAGGGGATTCAACTGAGGATCCTGCAAAGCAAAGTTTACCTGTCCCCACATTCTTGCTTGGATGAATTCTCAGGACACGCTGTCTCAGAGGTACGAGGTAGCTGTCAAACAAGATGATGATTTCATCATAATCTCGTGTGAGGGACATCAGCCTGTCGTTGAAGTCTTTGCTGAGATCTTTGACTGTCACTATGGTTGTTTGTTTCTCGGCCATCGTCTGCAGAAGAACCATTCCATCTATGAGGGCTATCTTACGAATAGGAGCATCTGGTGTGGCATCCAATCCATCTGCTGGTTGCTGAACTTCCTGTGGAGTTTCTACTTTTGCCAACTTGTTCAGGGGGGGAATCAACTTTGATTTCTCCTGGCATGGCAGGATTATACCATCTGGAGCAAAAAAGGCTGAGTGAGTTCGTAGTATCCAATGGTCTCTTTCTGGCTGTCTCTGCTGGACGTGGCCAGGACTAGCAGTCTGCCATACAAGTCCTTGGTCTCATTTAGGTCTACAGTCTAGTCTCAGAGTTTTAATGCGATTTTCATGTCTGCAGACATGAACAGCTACAGCTTGTTGTTATCAACTGGTGCCCATAGACTGACATCTCCATTGATTCGCACTGATACGAAGTCTTCATGCAGCTTTTGATCAATCACATCTGTATTCAAGATGGTAGGTACATAACACACTATTATATACTAGTGGACAAGCGCGTGAAAAAATTCGCGCAATAATAGATATTTTTTATTAATATAGGCCGTTGCGGAATCTTCTCTTCTCTGACTTGCTTCATTTTCTTCATTGATCCTTTGTCGTGCTTTCAACCTTAGGGCTTTTTTCCGACTTGTCGTTTCGTCATTTTCCCGCTCACGCTTATCAGCAGCTCTCATTCACTACTGTAACCTTTCTGCTTCAAGTCATTCTTGACTGTATCGCATAGACGATTCATCTCTCTCCATGCATTCGTAGCACGTCTTCGGTTTTGAGACTGTAGTAGTCTCGTACTACTTATACGTTTCCCATCTTCTTTCTTGATTAGGCGTGCGCCTTCAATAGTGAGAGGCAGAAATAAATCTTGAGTAAAACACTGCAACAAATTTGAATGTAACTCTAGCCAGCTTGTATGCATGTCAGCGCTCCGTAGCCAAGATACGGTCTTGCGAACTTAAATATCTGCTTCACTGAAATTCTGGGCTATGAAACAAAATTCGCAATCTCAGAGAACGACAGTGTGAGGGATGATACGCGTGGTAAGGAGCTGGAGGAGCACATGGCAATGGACAGAAATATGTACATGGAATAGCAAGATCTGCTTCAGTGACCCCCCCCTCCTTTGAACGGGAATAATACTGCTGTAGAAGAAGAAGAAGAAGAAGAGAAAGACAGTAAGCTAGAAGAAGTAGTTGTCTACCACCGGTGAAGAATCATTATCTCGTGAGTGCTCCATTAGTAATCTGCCGAATTTATACGTCGTGATCTGAGAGAAGATAGTTATAAAATCGGACTCCATAAGCTGCATACACATTGTCCCGATTTCAAGAAGTGCCTTCAGATAAAGGGATAAGGATAAGGCTATCAGCCTTCGTCATCTTCTGCAACCTGGTCATCGATTTACAAAATCTGCAACCTGGCTTATTTTTCACCTATTTCCTTCAAAGCGGACACGAAATAAATACACCTAGCGTTTTATTATATAAGGTCTATAATACAACCACCATCAACTTGCATGTAGGGTACAGTAAATTATTGAACCTTCGACTTACATACTGTAATATAGGTCTACTACAATATCAGATCACTAGCTAAAGGTATCCTTGTGTTTAGTGCTCAGTATCGATCAATGACGAACTTGTCTTATGAAATTAGAAAGTATTTGCAAGAACTGCAGTAACTAATGTCTCAAAACACCTGCAACGAGGAGCATTAGAATCTTTGGTCTTCCAGTTGTTAGTTTAGTGGTCAAAATAAAAGTTGTAGGTTATTTAGAAGCCGAGATATTGGCGAAAACGCTTTTCACAGCAGCCATTTTGTAGAATCAGAGATGGCGGAATAGGACTCGGGCCATGTGGAAACATTGTTTTTGTGATTGTTCAGGTTATAAGGTTTCCAAAATTGTAGTTTTGATACTCTCCACAAAAATCCAACGAAAGTTAAAATTCAAACATAGTGAACCTGACTAACACGACAGCGACCTCACCTCAGTCAGGGCATGGACTTGACCTTCGTGGATACACACACCGTGATACCTGCAAAAGCAAAAATATGTTTGGCAAAACAGTGACATTTTGCTACCACAGCTGGTGAATATTCAAGGAAAATAGAAGTTCCAAGCTGGAAATCTGTGACAACCCACAACAGATATCGCAGGCGTTACTATGGTTCTAATGACTTAATCTCATCAACTCAAAGTATGAAGCCGCTCACTGAGAAATTCAGAATAAACTTTTGGAGAAGGTTGAACCTCAGCGCCAGATGAGGTCGACTCTTCAGAGCCTTCATCGCAAGACACAAGAATAAGTTACTTCATGTTCCGAATAGCTACAAGAGTCTGCTCAGCAACATTATAAAAACTATAGATAGGCAGTACATTCAAAAGTACAGCTATGCAGCAAATCAGTAATAGCTAGCTGCTGATATGAATCTTTATTCGGAGAAAAGACACAGAAACCCATGCAGTGCCAGACAACATTTTACTCAGGCGCTAAACTGACAAGTCTAATAGGAACCTATAAACTAAGACATGTGCTATATGGCCGCCGTGTGTAAGTACACATAGTCATTACGAGTTACGACCCAAATAGTGATGTGCACTCGTATTGGTTCATACACATGAAGTAACGTATGATATTTCTCAAACTGAAGAGTAAAGACACTTTTATCAGCAAAACTACGGTAAAATGAGCAGAAAAGTGCTATTTAAATGATTATACTTATACTATAACATAATATCCTTGCAACATCTCACCGCTATACTAGACCTGTCTAAGTACACAAGAGAAGCTACTAAGGCATAATTATATACCTCATTCAGAACAGAAGGGAAGCTACGAGGGCTTAACTACCTCACTGCATAAATGTAGCTATACTACATCTACGGAAGTGCTCTACACCTACGTTTCGTTTCCTTCAGCACACAGCCACTGTAGATATGGCTACTTACGCTAAGATATTAGGATGGTGCAGTCTGTTCATGAGCTGCACTTCTCGCAGCATATTGTGTCTGTTGCTCACGAGTTTGTTCATCTTGAGCACCATGATGTCGCTCGTGACCCGGTGTCGCACCTGCAACAAAAAGCAATAGATTAATTAGGTATTCACCACTACCGACGTCTTAAACTCCAGCTGCGGTGCAGTAGCTACTGCAGAACTGATATCACTACAGCAAATCTGACTATAGCTGATATTCCCTATTTCCAAAAATGAAAGAATTTTACAGCAAAATAACATAACTGCCTGGGCGAACATTTTCCACCTTTCATTCACTCCATCAAATGGACAAAAATAATCACCACCTTAGACGACGCTGCCAAGTACGCTAGTGGGCTAAAAATTCCTTGGCTCCGTAAATTTCTGCCAAGATGTAAAAAAGACGACACAATGAGTGCGAGCTGGCAGACGAGCGGATATAAAGTAGCGAGTGAAGCATGAGGCGCAGCGATGTAATTTGGACGCGACCACAGATAGCAATCGGCAGTGCGTTGCTCTGCTTTGTTGCCAGCGCATTAAATGATGCCGTTTAGCAACAGCATACAAGCGTGTGTACCCAGCGCACAGCTGGCCAAACTCTCGAGTTGTGTGAGGTCACTGCATCTAGGGTCCGAGTGAGCGACCAAATGCTTTCTGTTTACTCGTACAACGAACGCTCTCAAGATACTACACAATTAGGCTTGCAATAGATCTGTCTATTACAACGACCTCGCTGGCGGAAAAAAACGCGCTTTAGTGAAAACAAAATCGCAATCCGGAGTAAGGAGACTTTCTCTGCTATCTTTATGACACTGAGGGGTTTCCAAAAGTAAGAAGAAAAAGTAATCCTCGGGAATACCAATTAGAGGTCCTGACTCAACAAAAGACCTCCGATACAACGATCTTCCCGTTTATTAGGGTGCTGAAAAGTTCCTGGCTTTAAAAGTATCGTGAAAAGGTAAAGCAACAATAGAGCTGTTACTTTTGCAGGAGTACTCCTCATAAAATACCTGCCGAAGGGTCGCACCATCAATACAAAATACTATACATGTCTCGCTTGGACGAACTGCGTTAAGCTCTGAAGCAGAAACGTCGTGGAAAGCTGAGCCGTGCGCAAGACAGCGCACACTACATGAAACTACAGAAAATACGCGACTCTGGCTTCGAATTGGTAGACCACCCGCCTTACTCTCCAGACTTGGCCCCCTCCGACTATCACCTCTTATCACAACTGTTACAGTAGTGTATCACTTCAAGGAAACGAAATTTCACTCCGATTTGGAAGTGATCGATGCTACAGAGGCCTCGTTGGACGCCCAAGATTCAGATTTCTTTTTTCGAGGCTTAGAAAAACTGAAAGACTGTTGAAATAAGTGGGTAAATCTGAGAGGAGCAGAAGTTGAATAAAACTGTAATAACTGATCCTCCTGTATTTTCTTTTACCTGTAGCTACAAAGAATACGACTAGCATCTTCATGAATCTAGGCACTAAAGCAACTAGACCCAAATTATGATAGGCGAATCTTTACAGAAAAAGTTCGAGTGACACCAAACGACTCCATTCAGAGACCGGGGTGAGGTCGAATGCTACAACTATACCTAAATAATTCAAGAAGTCTAGGTCTGCTTTTTACGCAGTCTCAAAATAAAAGTCACGACCAGAACCGTTACAAATGAAAACATTTTACTCGAATGAGATCTAATAGTAAAAAAATTGGCAAAACAAAAATCAACAAAAAATTAAAATCAGTTAACGTTTTGGGTCTTCGTCCATCTTCAGTACATCAGAAAATATACAAAAGTACAATTGAAATTAAAAGTTAATGTCGTATAGGTACCGCACAATTATAAATGAATTTTGAATAAAGATAACTGAAAACACTAATGATTAGTTAGCAATATAAAGTAGTTGGGCACTATTTTGATCATACCTAAAGATTCTAGGGACAAAACAGATCACGAAGAGCACCTGCTAACAGAAAAAAGCGACTATGCATACGCTGCCTGCATCATAATGTGCCACTGTTGCGTTCTTTTTATTTTAATACCAAGAGAAACAGCAACACCGAGATACATTACTTGGGCAACGGCAGAAACATCAGCCAAATTGTGGTTTTCCAGCCCTTTTTAGCAGACACAAATTTATGTGACACCCGCAGCAGTCAACACATATCGAAGAGCAGAGATTACCTGGCGCACGCGACATTACCCAGGGGTCGCCAGAAAAGATTTATGCGACCCCGGCGTAGCGGAGTTGACAGGCTGACCTGGCAGGCGGCACAGAGTTGCCCGAGAAGCAACCACAACGGTGGCAGGTGCGCGGTCAGGAAGGGAGGGCAGTGGGCGCAAGTTCTCTCCACCGTGCAAACATCAGAATGGTGCGCGGCGCACCCACAGAGTGCTGGACAGACTGCAGCAGGTGGCTAGACCAAGGGGCATGAGACCCTGCTTGGTGGCAGTCAAAGGATCGCGTAATTTACGGTGTTCGCACGTACCTACGTTGTTTGGAATATCTTGGAACATTTGCATTCTTCAAAGAGCGGGAGAGTTACATATTACTAATGTCACAGATGGCTTCCATGCAGATAAATAACGATCAGTCAAGAGAATTACATAGTTCCATTAACCTGTTAACGGACCATTACGAGCAAACCTGGCATTGCCTCCAGGATGGGTTTCTCGACAAAAGCTTTTAAAAACCTAAAATTAATTTTTAAACTCGCATAGCTCTTTACTTTCTATAAATTATAATTTGGATACTAGTTACGGTACTTATTTGGAGTTTAATTGATGTCTCTACCACAACTATCGTGCGATCCAAAGCCGTTAAGGAACAAAACCGGAGGTCGACACGAGTCGACGCTAGCCGTTAACAAGTTCAGGGAACAAACATGCACCCCTACAATAGGTGTGGCCCCCATGTGTAGCCACGAACTGCACATTCCCTAACTGCATGTCTTCGCGTCAATACCAAATAGCGCACAACTCCTAGGAGTGAATTCTCAGCACCATCTCATGCATCACTGCAGGCGCCGATCTTCGGCAGAAAGCTACATTTAATAACGAACATCTCTTCACAGCAAACGACAAAACCGAAGCAAAGGAGACCAAAAACCTAGGTTAAAAACCACCAAGTACAAATCCATACAACGCAAGAGCTTTTTTCAAAATAATTAATCAAATGGCACACCTAGATATGCTCGCAGCACTTGAAATGTGTTAAAAGACTTCCTAATTTTCCGCCGATTTTGTAACATTCATTCGGCAAGAGTTTCAACAATACTGTAACAAGAGACCTAAGTTCCATAGATCTTTCACTTTATATCTTTCTTTTGCTGATGCAGTAATTTCTCAAAAATATGCAAAGCTAATTATCTAGAACCTGTCACGAGTAACCATAAAACCAAACAGATCGGTTCGAACGTGCATAAAAAGTAAAGATTCGTTGAACTCTCTAAGAGGAGGTTGTATAGGCAAGACGCGTACGACAACAGAGCAGCAAGTCTTTAGCGAATAGTTGGTGCTGCGCCCAAATCCCAGCATCACGGCAGCAGGTGGTCACCCACGACCATTTGCCTTAGCTCTCCTGCAGGGTACATTTTAGTACCCACTTTTAGAATTGTGTAAAAAACCACTTTATACTTCAGGCGAACTCAGCAACATCTAAATGGAACAATAAGCAGCGGAACAACTGCCACGTATACGCGGAGTGATCGAGCTCTCTGCTCGCACAGCACATTTTAATACACCATTTCCTGTCGAGTGCACACACTAACTGTAGAATTCGCCCGAACTCAACCACATCTAAATGAAACAAGCAGCGGAATCGCCGCCAATATTAGGCAATTTTCTTCGAAAGGCATCGCACTTACAGCAAGAAGCTCTCCCCACAGTGCAGTGTCCCTGATAGTGGAGCCAAACGACGCGCAAAAGAGCCCATTAGGAAATCAAGAAACATCGTTGCTTGCCCCATGAACCTCACAGCTGGCCTAGGAGTAAGGAGAAGCACGATGGCGACTGCAGCAGCAAAAAAAAACACGGTAGAACGATGGTCTTGCGATGGGTAACAAACCAAGCAAGTTTCTCGGTTATAGCAGTATACTGTGGATATGGAGACCTATACTCAAGGTGTCTCCCCATATATAACAACACACACATATATATATATATATTGACAAACACTTGTATTCTGTTTACATAGCCAGTACAGGTAAATGATGTACCGATACTGCTCAATGCGTGATACCCAACAAAGAACACAAATTCGAAGTTTGTTGTACAGAAACACAGACGGAAAGTACGATGACTTTGAAAGGACAGTAAAACATGAGAGTTTACGTACTAATAATATACGCGATCGAGAGTTGCAGGTAGTAAATTATCCAGTGTACCTAAGAGCAATGAACTCATTACTGAGGCACGTTCTAAAATACGGTAATGGTGTTTGTCTCTAAAGGTACTGATGTACCAACTCTTCAGTTAAGCGTAGTAAAAATAATGTATTCATATAAATGATGTTGAGTGGAGGCAGCATCGACAAAACACGAAAATTTTAATTTAAAAAAAAACTGAGCAAAGCGAACTACGAAAAGAGACGCTGAACTAAGATATCCATTTTATCACAAAAACAAAGAGGAACGACACAGAACGAGTCAGCAGTTAGATTTAAAACCATTCAGCGGGGCGTCTTCAGCAAAAAAAAAAGAATGGATAAGAACCAATCAGCTAAAATTGGTAGGATGAAATAGCCTCGTAACATCAACCCGGAAGCAAATGTCGGCAGAGGGCAGCCAGGACACAAAGATATCGAACAGGGCGATGTTGTGAGGCTGGATGGCAAGCGGCCGTCATGGAGCCAACTGCTCCAGCTCCGGTTATTTATTATTTTTTGTACGGTTGGGACGGAAATGTGCCGCCTATATGGGAGGAGCTACAAGCCAAAACAGAAAATGTAAAAAGTAGACAGAAAGAAGGGCTTGATGTCTAGTTCGCTTCGTGCACACAGATCAAAATTGACAGCACACACACAAAAGAAAGAAAAAAACAGAGACGATCCCGTAATCAAAATGCCTGAACTCTGCATTGCCTAGTGTAAACTTTTTTTGACGTTTCAGAAAAAAAACATTAGCACGACCAGAAACTGAATTTTGGGTTGGCGCTTCACGGTAAAGTTAAAACAAAAAGTTTTTTTTTTTTTTTCCCAAGTCAAATGAGCAGCTGAGCGAGCTAAGGTACTATCAGACCAAAGATCTAAATACTTCGCTCCTGAAAAAATACAAAACATGGGTAGCACAATTATAGTATTGTATATATGAACAGTATGAATAAAAGTATTTTCAGCTAATGGGAAATACTGTAAGTACTAATACACCAGTAGTCTGAGTAAAAATGTAAACATAATATTCAAAATATAAGTCACCATCTTCAAAGGTTCCTCGCGTTGGCCTTCACAAAACATATTTGACAAGCAATCAAATAAAATATCATGCTTCACACGTAAGTAGAGTGAGAAATCTTAGTTCTATACATGACTAAGTGGTGCAATCACATTTGGGGGCGCGAGGAAAAAGCTAGTCGTACTAGGTACAGTGCACACAGAGAACGTTCTTCTTCTTCATATGCCAAACACTCCAATCAGGCCAAAAAAATATTTGCAAGGCTAAGAAAATGTATCTGTATCTGCGTCTCGAACATATATAATGCCTCACCTGCAAAACTACTTGGGACACAGAAATATATGGCACCGTCCGGAAAAAAAAAACCGCGGACTTGCAGAACCATGCTATCGACCAGGCCAGCTTCCGGTTTAGGACGGTTTATTTTTCGCGAGGTTACCTTTTCGGCTTTTTTTTTCTACACCCACGCCAGAGCCATTAGGTCGCCAGGTACGCGTGGGCGGAGCCGAGAAAGACACTAAGTTTATAGAGGGAAAGATAAAGCCTGCCGTAAATATGGGCGAACGGAAGACGCGACGGCCGTTTATACCAATCAATGCAAGGAAATTGCGCAAAACTGTACAGGTAAGGAAAACTGAAAACGGTCACCTGAAAGTAAATGCGCTCAGTCCTAAGTTGAAGAGCTAAAGAATAAATAACAAACAAAACTGAAAACACTCAAAGGATATGCATTTATCTAAGAGCAAAGAAAATCGATATGAGAAAAATGAAAGGAAGATGAGCTGCACTGGCGACACCCAAAAACAAAGTTGTAAATACAAAGGTAGCGGCAGATTGTACATTGTTGTGTATTGTCGAAGCTTGCACTGAGATGAAGATCGATAGCAAGGAACTAACTACGTATCATAATTCAGTATAACAAATGCACAAAATGTATATACACACATTTATTGGTTCTCACAGCTCCCCAATTCAAAACGGGGGCATGTATCTCAATGAAATTCTGGTACAAAAAGCCATTCAAAAGACGGCATAAACAATCAACTCAAGCTCTCCAAAGAAATAGGCTTGAAAAGAAACTAAAATGTTGACATTTATCGCACTGAAGATACGGTAGGAATAGTCGCAATTAATTAAATAAACTTGATGCCAAGCAGGTAAACCTACTCATTATACTGAGTAACTAACAACCTTATATGATCCGTCAGTAAACTTTATGGCGGCCATAAATTTACGAGGGGGCGGCAACGCCTCAAGAAATGCTATTTAGGGGGAAAACAAGACGGCAGCGTACCCAAGAAGCTCTATAGGAGCAGGGGGCCAGAGAAGCGGAAGTGGTAGCGACGGCGGGAGGGCGCACGGGTCCCCAGACGCGAGGGCAATACACGGATAAGGGAGAAATAAAGAAAGAACGGACGGAGCAGCCCGCAATCCGGTTGATGATGCCACAGAGGAGCGGTCGTTGCTGGAGGTTTAGGGAGGTTATTACGGCACAGGACGGGCGGTTCTTCGTCACAGGCAGAAACCGAGCACGCAACGCTGCTGCAAATATGCGGGTGAAAATTAGGCCATACAACAGGGCTACTCGCCACCTAAACGTGAGATGCGACTACAGGCATTATGAACTTCATAACTGGAGTCACGTGTTCACATTACGCTCCAGGGAACCGTAGTGTGCATACATTATAGTGTACATAGAAAATGCTGATATGAAAGCGAAACAGACAATACATTCGTGCTATTTGTCACCTAATATACAATATGTTACCTTTGATTATGCAAATCAAGTTTCATGGTGTCTTCAGCGTATTTGACCCTATTTTCTTTGAGTTTTTGTTAGAAGTGGTCGTTTAATTGCCTTTTTTCACTTTCCCTAGCCTAGCTTCTGCAGAACGTCACATATTGTATTTCTGCTTAGTATTGGGATTCCAGCGTCTTGAAATATCGCCTTACTTGTAGAAAGTTGTTTTCTAGAGATAGAAACCTTCAAATGTCGCATATCCCGAGCAGTTAATTTCCTTTCAGAGGCTCTATCCGGAGTTTTCCGGCTGACCTTACCTTCAATTGCATAAGCCTTAATTGTTCGGTGATCACGCTGTAATTCCTTGGAAACTTCGAGTGTTGGCTTACCAGAAGCTAATAACGAGGTCACTTCGATCTTTTCTTCACTGGTTGGACAGCTTTTCTTGTCCATGTTGACTAGAAAGTGATGTTGCATAATCTGGCGTAACAACAGAACCCCTTGCGATAGGCACATGTTGCCAAAACGTGGGTAATGGTTCCATTTTATTTTTCTCTAATTGTTTTTATAGTTACAACTTACCCTTGCACTAACTAACTATTAACATATTAAATGTTTGATAATTATTTAAAAAAAAGGTAAAAAAATTGTACTTGCATAATCAAAGGTAACATACTGTATTAGGGTTAAGGTATATTGTAGTTGAACCATATCATGCGTATTGCTTTTGAGAGTTAAAAATAGTGCTATCCCTACGAAAATAAACAAACAATTCTGAACTAAAAAGAGTTAACAAACGACAGTTACGAAAATTTAAGTAACACCAGAGACAACTAGAACGCCTCGTGGCGAAAAACCATCAGCCGCGGTGGGGGCAAATTTCAACGCAGTCATTTTATATGGCCAGCGCACTCTAGATTTTGGCAGTTTCACATCTAGGTCAACCCACCTGACTCCCTGCAAAAAAAAAAAAATTATGAACATTGTTCGACTCCTTCTCCCTCTTTTTGGGCGGCCAGAAAACAAATAAATATATGTACTTGAATCTTCAACGAAGATATATATTATCACCGCTCACACTTCGTTCGCGGGTGATAGAAACAACATTTTCAAAAGAGCAATAAAAAATAAATTCTCCTATATACATAGGTGCTGTATCGCTAAGTCAGCGATTCATTGAGTAATGATATTTTTTACACCAGAGCTCCCAACAGAGTACCTTCTCGGCACAATTGTTTTATAGCAATCACCAAAGATTACTGTGTAGCTGCGTAGCAGTTTTATTTAACGCGTCTAGAGGATTAAGAAAATGAACATTCGTACCGTACTTAATTCAAGGGAGATAATACTCAGGTGGGTCCCTCGCTGATTCACTGGCTACACGATTCCACAGCAATTAGTTGAAGTAAAAATTGGACCCAAACGTCGTGTGGCCAGCAGGACCTCGTCAGAAGATCTCTAAAGCAAGCTACGAAGATCATCAGCTAAGCAAGCCACCCAAGTACGTAAGCAAGGAGGGGTTACGCTGCCTCGATCAGGTGAAGCTGGGCAGGGCGGCCATAAACTAGCACGAGGAATCACCAGGAACCAATGCGCAATAAGCAGCACACGAATAAGCATGCAGGGGCTCCTCATTCCATTAGCGTGAGGAAGGCAAGAGGTGGAGAAGAACAAGGCGTGCCGACAGTTCAGTGTGTTTGTTGAAGGCGTCGCAAGTCTTGCTGAAGCCGGACACGCCATACGGCAGATCGACCTTATGAGTGACTGGTCATGTACACAAAAGGCGGGCGCTATAGCGCCCAATGGTCTTTGACAAAGATAACAGAAGAGTTTCTTTATGGGATCCAAGAGACAATAAGGCATTCAAGTGAGCACTTGTACTGATGTGACGTATTGTTAATGAGAAAGTGTTGACTGTTAAGTTTAATCGCAAGAAGATGAGTGGTCTATGCCAAAGAAAACATAAGATTTTTTTTATTCGGTGGGATCGACAAACAATAATACATTCAAGTCACCCCACAATCGATGCGGCGTATTGTATTGGCCGGGAAAGCGTTGACTGCTACGGTAAAGCGAAAGAAGATGAACGGTCGACTGCCTAGAAAGGCTTCACACAATCAAGGATGCGCTCTAAACAGAATATACTGCGCTGAGATGGTCTGTACCGGGCCAGTGCTGAATAGCAAAAGAAATAAAGACTTGGCGTAATCGCTGCACAAAGAGCAATTGTGTGGGCGAGCAAAACTGTGCATAAAAAGACACAATGTCACCTAGAGAGAAGGTGACTCGCAACCGGTGTGATAATGGGATGGGTAGCAACTGAGCAGGACCCGCATATGGCATCACTGACAGGCACTCCCTTGGAGCCTTGCAGGGGGTCCGTCGCACGGCAACGCTTGCGTGCGCGGGCATCTCTGCCTCACTTCCTCAACATAGTGTCACTCTGAAGATCAATGCCCAATTGTAGTAGAGCAATCCTCTTCCTGCTACAGTTATACATAATCCCATTTGTGTCAACTAGATATATCAAAAACAGGTTCTTCCTTGACGAGTCAACAGTTACGACCGCTGGAGCAAGTAGAAAACTAGTTAAGTGTAGCCGTCTCTCACTGACAACCACATCTTCTGGAGCTTCGGGGCAGCCAGCGGCTTAGTGTGTCGCATTCCACTTACTGCTTCTCCTGCAACGGTGCAACTGGGTGCACAGCAGTGGTTCACTTTGGCTGGAGCGGCGCGTGTATTCACGATAGCGCTTGGTAGTCCAGTAAAGCTTTCTGACCCTCAATTATTGAACAAGCAACACACAGACCAATACAAAGCAAAGATAGGCTCTCCTTTGCTGATGTGGACGAGATCACAATAACGGTTTCAGAGAAGACTGCGGTGTATACGTACGCACCAGAAAAGACTCAATCTTCCTCGCTTTTCGGAGCCGCAGACACAATCCTGCCTGTACACCCCCACCCCAAACGTTGAATGAATTGCCAAAGGTCAAATTTTCTAAAAGTTTTTAAACAATGTTACTCCTCTGAAAAACCAAATTTTGCTCCCGCGCTTTTGGGTAGCACTGCGCAGACCTACAGCGTAAGTGTTCAAAGAGCTACAGGCACATGCATATTGAGTAGTTCAAGGGAAAATATTACCGTGATTTTATGAAGTGTTGCATTATAGATAGCTAAACGCAGCCCGTGTAGCAGAAGCGACCGACTGCTGCTCAGCTGTGCGAATATTGACTTTTACAGGGCCAGAATTCAATGGCTGGCTGCCGTGGAAAACAGAAAGTGAAGAATAAGGCATGGTAAATGGTAATAAGAGCACATCGATTCAGACCAAGGGCCGGAAGCACAAACGCCTTGTAAAGTTACAAGCAACGTAAGTGTACAGCTGCAACCATGTAACTGCTGAGGTTTTACATTTTTACACCTCGATATAACACCTCAGTCGGTCCATTATGTAAGTATACATCGGTTGGAGGTTCAAACCACTTTCATCATAACTTTGTGAAGATCAGTATATAAGAAAGGGACAAAATATAAGCCGCGATATTGGTACTTCTTCAAGGAACTGTACAGTTCACGTTATCTAACATTACAAGGCCGTTTGTGCATCCGGCCCCAGTTTAACAAGCAAATATGAACAGATATGACTATAGTATACAGAGTATATACATACGCATTAACGAAAATGCGAAAGACTGATGCATGAAAAGCAAAAATTGTTTGAATAAGAAAACCTACAGAATTTGTATCAAAAGCAGAGAACTTTCAAGCTTCGCGCAGCTACATATAAAGTAAGCATAGAAGATCTTTTACAGACTGTTAAAATTATAAATAGAATGCAATTGCATCTAAATGCAGTAACTTGCAAGTTATGTACACTTCAGAGATTAACAAAAAAGGCAGCAACACATAAACATGGTATAAAATCGCAAATGAGACAAAGCAACAAACGAGATTAACTTGAGGAACGCAAGCAGCAGAGAACGTTCCTTGGAACGCAGCGACGCAGGATACGCTGAGCGTCCGGTCGTCCCTTGCTCCTCAAGTGACTCCTTCCGCCAGGCGTCAGCACACCAATGTTCGAATTTACTGAAGCGTGGGCATACCAAAGCTTCACTGCGGTGATGGCCCAGGACAGTTTCTTTTTCCTCCAAGATGAGAACCTCCCCTATATGAGTTGAGTGACTTAAGGGTTAAAACGAGATGATAGCTTCACCAGGAACTTATTCGAGCGTTAGCTACCTGCCACATCGAAAGTAGGTAACTTTGCAGCAGTGCGACAGCAGCAGGCACATGGACTTTTCCCAGAAAATAAGGTCGTAATCAGAGCAGCTATGTCAAAACGAAAGCGGACGGACAATTGCATCGAAAAGTTACTGAAGCTTTCGCACGACGGAATTCTACAGTCGTGGCACATGACAGGTTCTTTTTTTTCCTACAAAAGAACTTCATCCCCAGAGTATAGAGCGGAGTTGAAGCCAAAGCGTGAGGACTTGCAACAGAATTTACCGCCACGCTAGCATATTTAAACTGGACTGCCAGACAGGACAGGTTCTTTTGGCATGAAGAAAAAGCAGAGTAGTAGAACGACTTTAGAGCCAAAGTGAGCAAAGGACTTCCCAAGAAATTGAGCGAAGTGCTGGCATGCCTGCCTGCAACTCTCCTGACCGGTCACGATCCAGGGAAGGACCGAGTTCCGAGAAGACTTAACCCTCTCCACCTGTGTTAATGTCATCGTAATAGTATCATTTAAGTGATTAGGTGAAGGGCGTAGCGCAGAGTACTGGAATTGTGTGTATTTAGTTACCTATATAGTGAATGTGTTACAACTAGCAAACAAGCGTTGTACATGGTGCAAACATACGGATCTTACTGGAACCAACAAAGGAATTTCATATATTGACAGTGGCTGGCCAGCGTCAGACAATAGGAGTAGCACTGTAGCAACAGAACGATTGCAGTGATACCTACGTAAGTACCTACTGTTGCTCTGCCATGGATTTGTAGTACAAGCCGCTACAGCATACTAATCTCACCTGTAACGCTACCGAACTCTCTACCAATCACACATGAAGGCTTCAGAAACGCACTACAAATATCTGTGAGGACCCTTGCAGGCGAGATTTACACATGCACAAAGCAAGTATCACACGACAATTTTCGCTGTAGTTTCTGACGTGGTCGATCTTCGTCCTGAACATATGGTAAATAAAACCAGAAGCTGACAAGCCACATCCACATTTAACTCTTATTAGGAATAGTAGACACCATGGCAAACTTTCACTATTATACTTGTTAGACAACAGATAGAATATAGAAGAATTTAAATAAATGTCATTTTTCTTAATATCAATACTTTGCAATTGCATCTCAAGAATTGAAAATCTTCAGTTTAATGTTAGCAAGTGTTCACGGCGCCTTATTTACTTCAGGACTAAAACTGAACCCCAAGTTAGCTGATTTTACTCACACCTTACATGATGATTTCAATAATACTACCAACAATGCTTCAATGAAGTGAAATGCATCCATTAATCATTGTTTGCTCCTCGCAAGCAGGTGACTAAAGTAAACAACACGTTCGTGACGCGTATAACGAGCTCGAATTAAAGTGTTTCTCTCGTAAATTTAACTATGTATCTTTGTGATTCGAGATTTTCACGTAAAAATATGAGATAAAATTATCCTCATACGCCCGTTGTCCGTATCTTCTATAGAGCATCACTATAACCACGTCTCAAATAATGTTCCACAAAGATCGCTTGATAAAAAATTCAAAATATTATGGGGCATTAATGAACTGCACTTGAAATGAAATAGCCAGCTTAAAGCATCACAATTTAACTGCCATACAAGGCAGATTACTAGTAAACAAAGCGTATGAATCATCGACACAGCGTATCCTCCTCTCTTTTGGGTGACAACGAAAACGATCGCGTTCCCATCGCGCAAGCAATCGCGACAACAAGCGTGACGGTGACCTTGGGAGGGAGTCATATTCCCGTATCCAAGAGAGGGTGACGGAGAGCTATCCAAGCCCTCCAAATATTGCCGCTGTCAACAAGAAGAATTGCTACCCATCTGCGCGTAGTGAAAGTTAGTGCAGAGTGAGGGGAAAGCAATGGTCTGTCACACAATTAGTCCCCTTCCATGTATGCATCACTGTCGCTCTGCAGCTTCCGACCATCACAGTTTTCTTCCAAAGATGGAGAACAGAAAGGTGAACCCTATGCACGGCCATATTTTTCAAATGTGCGTCACATGAACAGTTTTATCTTCCAAACTACCAAAGTGTATCATAGAAGTCTCAACTAATGTTGCTAAGCATGGGGAAACCATGCGAGTAGTGCTTGAGCCAACATAGGAGTTGGGCGTCACAAGATTCAAATAAGAGCGGAGTTGCACCTAACAAACTTCGAGCGTTACTGCCACGCATAAAACTACAATGTAGCTACTGGCGGAATTCAGCAACGGCCAGACCTGAACTGGGACGGAACGCGTTTCAACTTATCACTCACTCCCAAGACCAAAGCTGTAACGATCAAAAAAACCTAAATTTCTGAACTCAAAGCAAAACGTATTTAACCCTTTCGCGACGAGATCTTAACCCTAGCAAATGAGCTACTGTTATATGTTTAAAAAACTAGAACGCTTCGTGGCGAAAGGCCATCACCCGCGGTGGTAGCAAATTTCATCGCCGTCATTTTTTATGGTCCGCTAATCCTAGTTTTCTGGCATGGGTCGTATCGAGGACAGCCCACCAGACTCCCTGCAAAAAATCATGAACCTAGCTCAACTCCTTCTACCTGTTTTTGGGTGGAGCACAAATTTCATCGCCGTTATTTTTTATGGCCAGCTATTCCCCGTTTTTTGACATGGGTCACATCGAGGGCAACCCATCAGACTCCCTGCAAAAAATAATGAACATTGCTCAACTCCCTCGACCACTTATTGGGTGGAGAGTCAATTATATATATTTATATTTACTTAAATCTTCAATGAAAACATTATCACCTCTCTCACTTTGTTCGCGGGTGATAAACACTTCTTATTGGTCATCGTGTTAGTAACATTGAGGAGCTTAGTTCACGCTCCAGTTCTCACTAGAAAGGTGATCTCACTGAGGAATAAAGAAGGGACATAAATGAAGTAAAGTATGTCGAAGCAACGCGAAACCCATGCACGAGGGTGGTCCCACACAGATCGAATTAACGCGCACGGCAACAACAGGTCAGAAGACTATAGGAAGAAAAATAAAGCATAATCAGTACGAGTATGAAACTGGAAGGAAGCAAAGATGGTACGAAGGAAAGACGTCCCGAAAGTTTTTGGGTATGACTAATATTCTCTAAAGCAGGGGTGGACAAACTACGGCCCGCGGGCCACATCCGGCTCGTTAGTCTTTTGAGTTGGGCCCACCGAAGATTTTGGCATCTTTGATATACTAACCCATTTCATGCGCTTATAATAAATACAGTAAAAAATTGCATCTGTTGCAAAAGTGAAAAATTTTTGAATTTTTGTTTTACGTTTGATTTGTAGGTATGCATGGGGTGCTGGCCCGGCCCAGCTGTCAATTTTCAAAAGTCTATATGGTCCCTGAGTGAAAAAGTTTGCCCACCCCTGGGCTAAGGTAACCTACAGGGTCCCTTGGCCTTGGGCCGGG
>LQNS02000140.1:13154711-13188052 GCA_001587735.2 Parhyale hawaiensis
ATAAAAGCAAGGAGCAGGTATCGTGAACTATTGTCGATCAGTAGGCAAAGGGTTCAAAAGGATACCCCAACGCATGGTACCTGAACTCTAAAAGATCTAATCAATGCAAAGTCCGTATCTCGTAGGACTGCAGCAATGTTTGAAACGCCTGCTGAGCGGAAAAGCCGCTGCAAACGATAGTCTTATGGCCTTAAAAATGAAAGTCTCGACTGATGTCTTGCCTGGGTTTTGCGAGTCTCGAGCATGCAAACGATCGAGTGGCATGCGTCAGCAGTGGTCAGCTGCACCGAGGCTTGTTCACAAATAAATTTAAAATTCGATAAATAGAGTGTATCAGGAGTAATAATATAATTAATAAAAACAGAAGAAAGATAATATTATATAGAAATCACTATTGCATTGGCGCAATTACATTTTATATAAGAAAATATTCAATCATAGAGATCGTAAAATCAACGGACCTGTGCAGTTGCCAAGTACCGCCATACAAGTTGTAAGACGGTGATTCAAATAAATTCTGTATACATCAATAAATAAACATTTAAATACTAATTAAAAATGTGGTTTCCATCACATATCCAAGTGCTCGCAAGATGTGATCAACCCGAAGACTGGCGTTTCTTCGTCAGAAGTAAAATATAGTGGATCTGTGTCCTACGACCGATGCCGCCCGAAGTCACTGTCTTATGTCCCGAGTTTTCTTTCATATGCAGCGAAAACACAGGACGTACTGCCGAATGGACTATCGTCTGCAGCGGGCTTTAAGGAGCCAAATTCAGTACACGCCATTCGTGAGCACGTACAGAACGAGTTGACTGCAACAAAAAGAAGTACGCACAAGACAGCATGCCACCCCCCAGCGCAATATAAGCGTGGAGGTCACCACAAACCAGGTATGCACAAGAGATGGAGGTCTCCCATGGATGTATTATGCGCAGGTATAGGATTCATTGACCTGACTTTCCCTGCAAGAGTGAAGGTTGCACTTTAAAGTTCAGAGATCAGCAATTAGCGACAGTAAAAACAAGTGCTCCTTCAGATAAGAAGGCGCACGAGTTTGCACTGAAATATAATTGCATAGTCACTGCGTAGGAAGCGTGAAAACCCGTTCCAGAAGGTGAAGATAAACAGCGCCATGCAGCTATTTGTTCTCGAGACAGAAACAACACGAGAATGTGGAGTAGTTAAACATCCAAGGTCAGGGGAGACGTATGGTGCCAAAGAGGGAGCGTACAATGGAGAATAGGGCACCACAATGAGACGCGTGCCTACAAAACGGGACAATAAAGCATCAGTGTCAATCAGGAGAGGCCTGGGCCAAGGTTATATCTCTGTGTTGCTAATGACCACAATGTCTGGTACAGCTACGACGTACGTACATTTTGCAAATGTGAAGCGTCAAACCTGTAAAAGCGAAGTGAAGTAAGAGTTTGACTTATTTCAAATGGCTTCTAAGAACGACGCTGGGCCTCCGGGGGTAAACTGCTATGAAATTGATGTGCACAGTAACCAACTTATATGAGATCAACAGTAATCAAAGATCAATGCTGGACTGTGGCAGCTTCGTACTGCATCAGTATGAAGTTCAATTGACCCAATAACACAGGAATCAGCAGGAATCGACTCCTATGAGGTGATCTCCGTCTACAGCAAACTTGAGCGATAGAAAGCGTATCACAAGAAATGTTATTAATTAGAAGTGCTTCTGAACATAAATGGGATATGTAAATGCAGAGATGAATTCATAAAAAATGTATAGACAACAGCGTAAGGTAATTCATGCTTCGCAAAAAATTTAATTTCAGAGAGGAAGGTTGACGCACCAGATATACACACTTAGGAACCGAGCAGAACTTCAAGGATAAGGCAGGGATGAAGGCAGAACGAATATCTCTATCTAATGCAAGAGATCGTCCCTCAAGTAGCGTGGCGAGCAGCAAATGTACTACTGCACAGGCCAACAACAAGCAAAGTTAGCATATTCAACTGAACGACTGGAGCAAAACAGATGTCAAGCAACGGCGCAAGATAAGCGCTCTTGAGCAAAAATTCTGAACAAGCTTTGAAGAAGCAACGTCAGTGGCATATTCCACATAACTCTTCGAGGAAACAACCATCAAGCAACGGCGCATGATAAGCGCAAGTGCGTATAAGGTGTCAAGACACCGAAGGGCTCAGAGGAAGAGTGATGAACTAAGCAGCTTCCGCTAACGGATCTATACGGTGACAGCCACGCGTACGGAGGACGCGGTCGCTTCAACTGACAGTCACCAAACGCGAGGAAGTCGAGGAACCACATGCCAGCCATCGGACATGATGCCTTTATGCCTATACATAGATCTATACACATCGCCATGAGGAGTAATTCTGCAGTCTGTCTACAGAGGAACTCAAAACACTAAAAAATAAAATAACCTAAGAGCGAAAAGATGAATCGACATATCAGTCAATTCCTTTATCCATCGAAGGTATTGACCGTGTAACGGGCCCATTCAAAAAATTAAGCTTCATAGGAATAGTGCAGTTTCAAACGTGACTAAATTATGATCCCCTATTTAAGCGATGAAACGAGCCTCCGTAGCAATGCGCATCTATAGTGTGTACCCGTCTCCATATAGCTACACATGAAACAAATGGATAGAACTTTCGGTTCATATTCCATATCCCAATAGCTATCAATTATATTACGCCAAAAATGATTCCCAACTCTGGCCTTTTTCGAGTTCGACAGTATTCGTTTTTGCGTACCTATATGAGGAACAGTCTTCTTTTTCTACAAGAGAGGAACTGTTCTGAATGAATGCAGGCTCGGTACAGAACTTTTAGCACAGCTTTTACTAAAGTATTAATATGAAATGATCGTGCCGAATCATCCATCTAGTGAGTGAGCACATGTGGGTGTAGCCAAGAAAGCCAATATCAAGAACAAACACAAACAAAGGATTCAAGTTTGAACACAATCAGGAAGATCATCCCTCTATTAAAAGCCGGCTTTCCAAGAATTTCCTTGCGTGTCTATTAAGCTTACGCCCAGGGAAGTGCAGTATTCAATGATAATACGTGGTGTTGAACACGCAAGGGAGGAAAACAATTTACGGTCATCAAGTGGAGCTGCTGTCAGATACGCGCAAGGGCAATGAATGACCACACAAAGCCTGCCATGAATGATGGCAGGCGAATCTCCGAGGCCGGACACATCTAATACAGAGAAGGAAGTGCCCAGCCCTCTGAGCAGGACACGCTTCACATGACGGTGCAACTTATAGGTGATGGAGACGACCCGCGCATTGCGTGGAAGAATATAATCACATGTGGCAGTCAGTTACTTCATTTGACCCGCGTCCAAATGGTTCATGCCGCAAACATGAATTATAGTTTATTCATACGCAGATGATGGTAGGTATAAATGGATTGAGAATGTATATGATATTGCTGAGTGAACTCATTTGAAGTTCGAGCACATGAACATACAATCGACAGAAATTCGTCACACGGCCAGCAAGTATGAGATAAAAGAACGGAGGAAGAAATGAGGCAACTATGATACCGGCAGTTGGTGATCCACTTCAATTGGTTGTCACGCCGCATTTTTCGCGCGTGCGTAAAGAGTCTTGGAAGAGTGGAAAACTAGACATAGCGAAGTGGAAAGGAACAAACTGAACAAGGGGGAAAAACGTTTCCGTGGTAAACCTACACAGTAGGTGTTGATGATGCTGCATGATCGCTTCTACTCATGATACAGAACGTACATAATTCGTTACATACAATTAGACGGTTCACTATTTATTCGATGCTAGGGGCGGACATGAGGCTTCATATTACCCGACAGACTTACTTTCATCACATCGAGGCAGGCCAGAGCAGAAGCATGTGCATAGCTGACGAAAACAAAAGCGCGCACTCCCCATATCTTGCAAAAATAAGGCAAGGGGACGGGAAGCACCAAGACGTAGAACTGCTCCAGCTCGGGATCCGCCCATGAACGCACCGCCGCGACACTAACGTCGAAGACACGCCGCTATGTAGACGGACGACGTCTGTCAGTCTCCCCCTTTCCAGTTCTTGTTGATGGTTTTTGTGGTTTCTGCAGATGATAGCACTTTCCTCTGGAGATAAATGAATAACTCTCGCTGGAGGCAAGCAAGCCCTTACGTAAGGCAAGAGGAGGCAGCTGCTCGCATTTTGCGCCGTTGCCGAAACGGCAGAGTCGCTTCCGTCACGAATACTTCGACGCTAAAAGTTTGGGAACTTGAATTTTTTTACAATCGATACAGATACTGAAATGTGGAGTTTTTTCCGTTCACTCATTTGCGTCAGAAGAGTGACCCTATGTGTAGCAGGCTGTGATACGTCGCTGGAAACTTTTTTTTTTTTTTCAAAGGAATAAAATATACTGAGATAAAGAGCCCTTGTAGCAAATAACGCAGTCTGGGCATAAATATGAGGAATAGCATACTTAGGCGATTACTTGGGCAAAAAAATATAGTGCGATTTGAATTACAATTCCGTTTTAGCCGGACGCACTCATATACAACTGGAGCGGAACAAATGTGAAGAAAATAATATTGACAGCGTATAGCCACCTAACTGTGAGCCAAAATATCATTACCCTTTTCATTTCCTGATAGAGCGCTCAACGACTTTCCATTAGAAGGTTGTATCCACATGCAAAATGATTTAAATAAAGAGAAACGTTGATTCTCGAGTGTATTTTGTAGCATTACAGAGCGCGAATGCAAGAAGACAGAAGTTCACTCTCCAGACTCAGAAACCGTAAAATGCAAGCCGCAGAGCTCTGCAGGATAACACCCACCCTAATGTCGACCTGTCTAATACCAGCCCTTCACTCAGAAGAACTGCTGCAAAGTTCCAGCCCTAGAGAGGTTAGCCACCCCGATAAAGTTACTTTTCATTTGGAATATCAGCCTTTTTTAAGCCAAATTTTGCACTCCTGGAAAAGCTATGTTGCCTTGAGAGCTGGTATACCACATACTGCATTCTAGCTAATGCCTCTCTGTTGTAGGGCCCTTAATGTGCTCGCCCAGACTCCAGAGGCTAGCGTGACGGTCCTCCCAATTAATAAAATTCGAAGCTTTCTGCCGGCTGTAAATACCAATTATAAGTAAATATAACGCTTACCAAAAACAGACCACTGAACTGAAAAAAATATAGCTGACATTGTGGCAGAACTTATACACCATGGAGAACCATCCATTAAGTACTGTGCTATTGCTGAAATAGCCTAATTGGATATTTTAATTGCATCCAACGTGTAGAATCCCGACACTAATGAACATCAACAAAAAGGAGAGGAGTATGCTATAGTAAGCGAGATATGCACGCACGGAGATGTAAAATTCACATCGCGATGGAATAGCAAGTTAGAGGAGAAAATAAATACCACACCAATATAAAGAATCCATTGGTCGAATTATAGAAGCAAGCGGCACTGGAAATAAAGATGTATAGGAGGAACTCCAGGAAAGTCGACAAGAAAATACGCATATACAGTTCTGTGATCGACCGCGTTTTTAAATTCCCAACTAGCATATACAGGGTGTTTCTTTATGCGGACAAATTTCAACTATAGGTAGAAAATGTGAAAGATAAAATGCCCAAAACTCCTTAGTTTTCGAGTTATAATGACAAAGAAATTTAAGGCTTTAAGTAGGATACGTAGGTACCAAGTGCGCGCCATTGTTAGCACTAATTTTGCTAGTTCAGTAAGTTTCCGACCCCACCGAAGCAGTTTACATTATTTTCACAATAAAATCTACAAATATTTCATGGTTAGGAAAAAATATCTGCAGTTTCAAACTTAGCATTTAACGTAATCACACTACTGTATGGCGGACAGTACGTCTTAAGAGTTTACATCCGTGTCGTTTAAAAAAAAATGCAAGGATTGCTGCCACAAGATTTTGGACTTTGAGAACAATTTTCACAGTGGTTCATGCAGCAGCGAACAAGGGATCCCAATTTTTCTAAGCTGATTCTTTTCACAGATGAAGCGTATTTTACTCGCGATGGGGTTTTTTAACATTAACAATAATCATCATTGGGCTCAAGCTTAATAATCCTCATGCCATTCGCCCAAATAATCATCAACATCGATCCAGTGTAAGCCCATGGCCAAGAATGTTGTTGGAAAACGTGCTGAACGATCAAATTTAGCGCTAACATCGGCGCGCACGTAGCATCTTACTTAAACCTTTAAATTTCTTCGTCATTATAATTCGAAAACTAAGAAATTTTGGGCATTAAATCATTCCTGAAAATCGATTTAGAGTTTTTCTACCTATGGTTGAAATTTGTCCGCCTAAAAAAAAACACCTGTATAAACAGTTAATTTCGCTCTAATTCCTTGACAAGCAAGGCTGCTCGTCCCATGTACAATATCAAAAATCTAAACAACATAATTTATTTGTATGTTTTGTGCTACGCTTTTGACAAAATATAAGCAATACATCAATAAATAAGCCAGTTTGCAGATTTTGTAATTGTGTTGCATTTTGATAGAGATCGATAAGCGACAATTAGACCAGATTGCAGAAGATAGCCAGAGTTGGAATCCTTATCATTTTCATTGCATGCACTTTTGCTGAGCCAACATTGAAATCCAAACGATGAAGGTAATTAGAGCTTCATTTAGCGCTGCCACGGAGTCGGATTTTATTAATTTTTATGCATCGGAGCTATATTTTGTCTCAGCTCACGAAGTACAATGAGAGTAGATGATCAACGAAGCATAAGAGAAGCAATTTGTCTTGCTGTATACACAGCAACTATTTTTTCAGCTTGTTTTCTTCCTTTGACCATGCACTTTTCGCTTGAACGCAAAAATTTCAATGAACGGAAGTTTTATCATGCCGTAGGTAAGAGACGTGGCCAGGAATTTATTGAAATTCAGTGACACTTCCCTGCTTGCTGATTTAAACCGACTTTATTCATATGTCATCTAAGGGAAAGAAGGCGTGAGCTGCTCAAATGAATTGAAAAAGAGAGCACTCTTCCCTCATGACAATTTGCGTTGGCAGAAACTTCTGAAGAATACGTTGCATATACGGTATATTGGTACGGTAGCGAAAGTATGATCAATGAAGGGTGATTACAAATTCCATGCTGTCGTTTTTGACAGCGCGGGCACTCTAGTATACAATATAAACACTAATCAATTCGGCAATGTTCCATCCTCATAGGCTCAATTTCCCTTTAGTCCGGGTCTTTATTATATCCGAAAATCCAAATTTAAGTACACTACTCGGGTTTGAAACACACTAGTCAGTAAGGTTTTAATCTCTCCCGATATACCCTCAGCTGCACGTACCCGGACGCAATATACACTAGTCAAGCCGGGTCATTTTTTTTCTTCTGATATATTAGGCTCACGCGCTCGTGCCGGATGCAATACACACTATTACGATTTTTTCTTCGAATAGGTTCATATGTTGGTGCCCAGATGCAAACACATAAGCCACTACCTATCTTTGCACTTCTGACATACTAGAAGCTAGTGCCAAAGCAGAATATAGTATCGGTAGCGGCGGGAGGTCTCGCAGCGAGAATATCAAAAGCCTTGTGTGAATCAACGCAAGAGTGGAGACCCGACGTGCCAAAACTACGCCCTCTCCCTCGCTCCACAGATACGACGAGGCTGCTGGCTGGCTGGCGCTAGACGCTCTCGTACTGCACTGCAAGCGCTCGTGTTGGCACGCTGCATGTACTGCACCAGTCAGGAAGTGCGCCTCAGAGCAAGGTCTGGACAACAGCACTGCAGTAGCCTGGAACATCCCTAGTGAGCATCACTGGAAGGCAATGGCGCAATGCGGCACCCCATAACCTGGAAACAAAACGTTGGTTTTCTCTGCGATGATAAATCGCCCTCCGTGACGAATGTCAAGCGTTGTAGGATTGAATGTAACAGAAAACTATCAATTCAAAGCGAGGGAATATTATAAAACTCGCCAGTGCATATAAATAGTTTCACAACTCCAAAACTTAACAATAAAAGGCCAAACGACTAAGTGTAAGAAAAGCAAAATTCCGTTGATACGATGACGTACGAATGCACTATTATTTTCATAAATAGTTCAACTACTTCAAGACAATGCAGGTGATTCTGCAGTGGCGGGCCGTCATCGTGGAGTGCGGCGATACTAATCAATGAAGATGGGGTGCATTGAATCAGGCGCAATTCACCGAATGGCCACATGGCAGCAGCAAGCAGAGGAGCAGACAGCAATGTGCCATGCAGCGGCAAAAGCAGGGCCTCTATGCGACGTAGAGACCCGCCGGCCGGTTCTTGGCATCGTGCCAATGTTGCAGAGCCAACAAACATTGCCTCTGAATCATATCAAACATCATAGCAACAGGCGTCGTGCAGTGGGTAGAACTGATTAACAGGACTTTCATGTGGCAGTCGATTAAGTACTCTCCCAAGCAGTAACATCAACGATCATCTAATGAGCCTGATATGTCATCAATACCATTTGTGCGCTTTTAAAATCTGTTCCAGTAAGTAGGCGGAAGTACAAGCAATTGCGGGAAAAATAGTTGAAGTGAAGAACTAAAGGAAGTGGGTGATATTTTTAGGCAATTTAGGCTGCAGCGCAAGTTGAAGTATATATATGCCAAAAGAATGACAACACGCGAACTGGCAGGCAAGTGACAGGAAGAAGGATGCACGCGTGATGCCAGAGGAGTTGGCAAGCATGACCACCACCGGCTAGCACAATACGAGTAGCTTAGCGTTTGGCACCACAAGAACTACGCAGTATAGGTGGTAGAAAAAAAGCTAGTTACTTTTAGCCCGGCGTGTCAGTCACTCCGCGTGACACGGTGGCGATAACGCACAGCATATTTCTATTTTGGCTAGTTGGCAATTAAGCCATCAAATGCAAATCAATAACAGTTATTAAGGGTTATAATACATTTGTTTCAGCAAATGGTGGTAGGAAATAAAGATGGAATATTTTAAAGAGTAATCATCCGGTCGTAAATAGAACCGAAACATTAATTTGATTTCGTTAAAAAAAGTTTAGTCAATCGTGAAGACTTCACTCTCTTACGTAGAACCTCTACAACGACGGCCAGTGCGAAATCCAGCAGGCGTTGAAAACGTTGACATTCGAGAACACCCACTACTAGGATCGATATCGCTGCTATATACCCAATGTGAACAGGACACTTAGGACCAGAACATTGAGTGATATCAAAGATACTGTGTTTGGTACCGGGCACTGAGAAAATGCAAGCAACAAGGGGTGCCGGCCGGCCGGCTGCCGCTCCCTCAGTGAGCAGGAGTGCAGAGCAGGCAGGGAAGGTGTAAACATGAGAGAGGAGGGCGCGTGACGGGACTCCTCAGCTGCTGCAGTGCGAGATGATGGACGGACGAGCGGGGGAACCAAACAAACCTGCAGGCCCCGCTGTACACAATCTGGCGCTGCTTGGTGCTAGACTTAGGTCTGTCGGTCATGTTGTCTTGTTGATACAGTTGTATATGGAAGCCCGCCCTGACCTTAACAAGCTCAGTATCAGGACCGAAAGATGTCTGCAGCAGGAGTAAGGTTATGATTTCAAGGTGGAAGATACGGAGAGAAAAGTGCCACAGACGCTGAAAGTTGACACCGTGCCCTGTATGAAGTACCTACACCCAAGACAAACAAGGGTCATTAATTTTACAGCAGATAGTACATGATAATCGTAACCGTCTGACGGTACATCAATTGACACATAGTGTAAGTGAGGCGGGTTGTTGTGTAGTGTACCTCCAGGTACGTATTGAGTATTATTTTTAGCTATACGCATGTGTTGGTAGAGTTACTCATTATTTATGTATATTTACTGTAAATACTGACACCTCAGACCAGACGATGGCACTTAGCATGAGTAATCATAATACTAAAATGGCACTGCAACTCAGGGCCAGTCAATGTCATAAATATTGCACCAATCAGAGATTACCAATGCAAAGAAGCTTCAAGGCACTGAACAATTTGTTGGCTTAGAATAAAGTAGCTAAAGCAATGGGAAACTTTGACATCACATACGAAATACATCAAATCCAAGACCTAATCACAGTGCCACTTAAGACACAACAGGTTCAGGGTTCCAGTGGAAGCTACAAACGACACTTTCGATAACAGACCTGGGATTCTCGAACGCTATTGCCCGCATGCACTCTTTCATCATGCATGGCCAGACAAAACGGTATCAGAGTCTCAGAGATATAGATTCATGAAGAAATATTATTGCCGAGTCGCGTCGTCTACCTGGAATCGTCTGTCAACATCACAGCTAAAGACGATCACCCTTCACCATGCACCCCATATTCTTTGCCAGAAAAAATTAGTCCCGATACTGCAAGGGCCGATATTGCGTTGAGAATATTATAGGTACCTCCTCTCCTAAGATAGTGTACACTAATGAGAGGCATTGGTTGTATTCTTCTCTCCCTGCCCTCAAGGTTTTTGGGAGAGCGACTCGTGCTGCGCGCGGAGCGTACTCTTTCACTTTGGAGGCTGTCAGATGTCGAACGAATCAGTTCTGTCTGTGCTTCGTGCCCTGGTCGGCTAGGATTTGGAATTTGTTGCCGGCATCGGCGTTTGGTCGTACTGGCCTGCAGGCTTTCAAGTCAGCTGTTGATGTTTTTTTGCTGGATTTCCTTTAGCAGCGTTTTGGGCTTCCTGGTGTTGCAAGATGCTTCATTTGGGTTGTACTACCTGTTCGTGGGAGCTCAAGCGTGAAGGTTTAATAATAATATGAACAAAGGTAGCCTTAAGCCAAGACTGAGAGTTTTGCAATTTGCGGTCCTTAGAATCATACTGTACTAAACGCCTTAGTTAACTGAGGTGCTTGGTTGTTACAGTATGATGCTAAGGACTTGAAAAAAAAGTGTTCTACCTGAATGCTTAATACCTCCAATATACTTGAGAATTATGTGGGGCACTCTGTAACGAAAGGAACGGCCAGCCGCTTAGTTTATATGTAGTTAATACTCCCTGGACTCAACTACAGATTTCGAGAGAGACAAACGAAGGGACATGTAATTCCTCGACAGAAACATGAAACGCATGCATGATGGTGATTCCACACAAGATCAAAGCGGATGACAACATGACAACAGTAAGTCGGGAAATAAGAAAACAACAATGCGTTATCAGGAGGAATATGAAAATAAATGAACGCAAAGTGGGAAAGGGAGACAAATGACTTGAAAGGATAGCTAAAGCTATAATAAACTATGGGGAACCTGTCGGGGCGCTATTCCCCCAACACAGGATGGGCAAACCATACCAACCGAACCCTTTGGCCCATGGTTCATCTTGTGCCCTCAGAGAGCACGTTTCAGTATACACACGCGCTGGTCACACCCATGCAACCTCCGGATATCAAACACAGCGGGCGTACTACTGAGAACCGATAAACGAAGGAAAACGAGATCATGCGATGCCAAAGTTAGCACAAATATTTACACTACCAGAGCTCCATAATGTAAACGGGAGGATCTCCAAGGCCTCAATACGCACACTGATGGTGGCGTGGTCGTGGTGGCCATTAATTTGTTTTACAAAAAAATTGCGAGGTGGTACCGGTAACTGAAATAACAGGAACAAAAGAATTCAGAGAAAAGGAATAAAAGTGTCTATAAAATGGCATAACATCAAATACGATAGGCGTGAGACATTCAACATTGTTCGGGACAAAAATACGGCAGTACTGGGGAAAAAACAAGTCGGAGAAGAGGTGCGTCAAACATCACGGACAAATATGCAGCGAATGACACCAAAAAATGTTCAATAAATGGTAGCTATCTCAAACATGTAGATAAAAGTGGCACGTACATCAAACATCATGGCGCCAAAACGCCCATACAAATGAAATTCTGACCAAGTAGGGCAGACGTGCAGGTGTAGATGACTGGATGTTAACAACACGCGACCCTCGACCATGTAAGACCTGCAGCGGACAGTGCAGTATTTATGTACACCCACGCCCGTACGGACGTAAACAGACCATATGCTCTGCTGAGCATGCCAGAGCACGCACGCGCTGTGCCACCGACCGCCGTACGTACCATCGGCACACTTCTGGTAAACAATCGACCTCAGACAACAGAGCGACTAGATGAAAATACTCTGCGCACTGAAGAGCAGCAAACTCACTTTAACCAACATCAAGAATTTGTTGAATATGAGTTCGTTCGCACCGTTAGCCAATGACGCAACTTGTGCAACCATTTCATCAAAGTAGTTCGTAGCTAGGAGACGCCAACCTTGCAAAGAAACTCTTCGCTTTGAAGCTAAAGAACTCGAACTAATCGCATGAGACGATTAGCACAGGATGCTGTCGGAACCGCAACGCCAGAGGAGTAGTAGTAGTAAAGTGGCATCGTAAAGACTGGGAAGAAACCTCCATGTAGTATACCATTTCTAAAAGATATCAATAGCATGGGGACGTAACAATAGACTATCTAACGGACTTGCGTAAACAGTAACACCGTGAACTAGTACGCATCGTCGCAATTTGCATCTGAGTAAAAACGTCATCATCCGCGAGCTATTAAAGCGGAAACGTTCATGCGCGCAGACACCAAACTTTAAGTGGTTCAGCCATAGTACGGTATCGTCAAAAAGAGGCATTTGTTTTCAAGCGCCTCTTGCATGAATCAAGTGGATTTCACAAACAACCTGAGCAATAATAAACACAATGTGTGAAGTCTGCACAACAATTGGCAAAACTTGCATTTCATTCCGATAACAGTAGCATTTCTACACACAAACAAATATTTCCCCAAAAAGATAACACATCGCTCACAATGCAGCATACGTAGGTAGTTAGCTTTCCTTCTATGCACCACACAAACAATTCACAGAAATGTACCTTATCGCCCTGTAACACAAGCAATTAGCCTTCCATTCGACAAAACATGCAATTCTTTGAATAAAAAAATCGTTTCACGAAAATGTATCTAGAAAAAATCATCACACAACGAAATCGTTCTACAGAAAACTTAGACTTCAGTAACCCGATCACATCAAAAGCCTTTTACTACAGAAACGAAACGGTATGATATGTTGTCACTATTTTCGCTGCGTGACAATGCATGAAATCCGCACTCGTGCAATCCCCCTCGTCTGAAGTGACGCAATGCGTCGGCGATATCGACCATAATAAACAATAAATAAACAGAAGTGAGTTCCTTGTATAGATATCTCGCGCATCACTTTGGGGTCATTTTTTATGAGCTAATGCCATAAAGGAGCAGCAATAGAGCCACTTTTTTCAAGCAAGTGAGAGTACGACGGTCACTCTCTCTCCCTCGGCGGCTTGATGCGCCGCAAGCACCGGACACGTTCACTGCATCAAGTGAAATTTCTATACCCAGGCTGAACTTTTCATACTGTTGCTCCTATGCTAATGTGTACCGCCAACACCGGACACGTTCACCGTGTCAAGTAATGTTTCTGCACGGCTGGGCTTTCTATTTTGTTCCTAAATATATACGTTAATGGATACAGCGAACACGGGATATAGGGCCACCGCAGTAAGGGAAGCATTTACACGAGCTGCATTTCAAACTGTATTAAGAGACATGAAACCGCCGCAATTAGTGAAACTTCCGCCCCGGCTGAACTCTTTACTTATTAGTTGCTCCAACACGAATGTACAACGCAAGCACCAAACTTGTCACCATAAACGTAAACATACCTATGGCATACATAAGTTTAAATAATAAAACAAAAAGTTTCCGTTATAAAAACAACCGGAATGCTTGCTTCGGGAAACCAAATACATATGCTAACTCCAACGACGCGATACAACCATGTAGGCCGGCCCCAAAGACGTTATAACGTACAAATGCAAGTGCCTCCTTGAAATGAAGCTTGATGACATAGCTAGGTGTGACGAAGACTGAGGGAATAGTTACTATCAGTCCATATACTCTATATACAGTCCACGCCAACGATTCAGAGTTTAATGCAAGGTACCTGTTAATAATAAACGCATAAACGAAAATACTGCACTGAAGGCGCATATTCACCGGAAAAGTGGTGCAAGCTTATTTATATTAAACTGCCGAATTAAATCACAGGTATATACATGTCGTGAGTCATCGGAGTAACCTAAATCAATCGTTTGAACATAAATAGCCTTAAAGAGTTGCAGTACTACGCCGCACAAAGATCAAAGTAAGCAGAAAAAACATAGTGAATATGAGATCCAACTTTCAACCCAGGAAGCTACAACAATAACAATGGCACTCGCAAACCAGCTGTCACGCGTTGAGCCCAGGCATTATAGGCACAAAAATCGACACAACGCCATGAAAGCGGCGAAGTTTGGTTAAAACCGTTAGAAATCACACGGCGGTTATAATTGCAGCAGGTGTTGCGTTTCCCCTCACACTCACACCAGGTGACAAGGATACGGACGGTTGCTGTATCGTTGTGTCCAGGATGTGCTTATGAACATGACCCTCCAGTCTGAGGATACAGTGTGTGGAGCAGCAGGGATGACAGATATTTGTGTTAAGAAACAAAGGAAGGTAAAAAGCAGCCGACTCCGGTCGTAGGAACATAGAGACAAAATTGTATATACATTAGGAGGAATCAAGGGGATATTTGTGATTCATTGGGGGACGTAAACAGCAGGCTAAACTTCTGACAGAGAAAGATTAGAAGAGTTTTCAGTTGCGGTCACAGACCTATCTATATGAAATGCAGGACGTAGCAAAAAAGTTTCGATGACATACGTGACAGTTTATTGCACGGCGTTAAGAGTAGGGCATATTTCCAAGAAAAAAATAAACAACAGCTTTTAAGTGGGACCACAATCAGAATAAAATTATGGGATGCAAAGGATCTGAAGAGATTCAAATTAATGGTGGGCACAAGAGTACAACAAAGAACAATTATACAATCGCGGCAGTGAATTGACAAGCATAGCTACGTAAAGAGCGCGGCGTATATAAATTTCCGAGGTAGAGGCAATGTGCCCCTTCAGCTCAAGGGTACAGAATAACAACTAATCACTTTCATAAGGAGAGGTAAGTCAACTTGACCACACGGCCTAACTCAGAGGTCACCATGCACTGGTTCCTGCTAGAGTTAGATGTTTGCTAGACCACAGAGGAAGTGCACGGCTGCAGTCAACTACAGACAGTCAGAGCTATGACTTCAGAGATGAAAGGCTCATTGACAAGTGGGACCCATGACCGTCCCAATTCGCGGTTAGGCTGGTGCCCTGCCAGCGGACTACGAATTTTATAAACGACACTGCAATCCGAACAGCGCAGGAAATCCCCAGCCAGGTGGGGAAGCAAACGCGCGACCTTCACCGCGCACGTAAACATTGAAATACAATCGATTTCGCTTAACAGGATCACCGGTTAAAATGACTAGCCGCATAATGCAGCCAATTCAGCTGGGGGTGAATCAGACGCTGTGTATCATGCGCGAAGTAGCGTTATTATTGTGACCGGCGTTCAGTATCCACGGTCCGTTAAATTGCTTATTATCAATGTAAAAACATTCAAAATGAAGAAATTTTTCAAGTGAATTAAACTATTTCATATGAGGAGGCGTGTATAAGGCAGAATGGGCTAGTTTGTGTTCAAATTACTAATATTCCGATTACAAATAATGTCGACAGGTGCCGTTAGTCACGTAATTCAAACCTTTACATAAGGAGTGCCTGCTTACGTAGCTCCCAGAAATTATTTTCATTTTCTAATTTATCTCCGTAATTGCCAAGAAGACAAAAATAACAGGCGAAAGAGTGTGCGTATCAATTTGCGAACACATCTACACAGACTTTCCTAAAGTTGCTAACTGCGCTTTGTACGGCCAGTAGGTTATAGCGACCAAAGCCGTACGGTCCCTGATGTGGATGGATGAAGCATAATGCAGCGTACAGCGATAAAATGCCCAAAGCGGTATATATAAATGGTGAAAAGTCCGTGTTTTGCATCAGCTTATGTTTATTCCGCCCACTAGAAAGAACGTAGTCACAATATAGCGAAACACGAGAATATGCGCATAAGGATAACGCTAAAATAATCACCAGGGACTTACAAATCCTAGTGCAAAAGAACAGGCATACGAATAGCTTCAGGAAACCTCAAATGAAAAACTTGTTTTCAGTTTAAATGACAAGGCGGCACTGCACTGTAATGCAGTGAAACTCCTGCACATATAGAAAAATGAGAGCAACGGAATAAATACGCGCAGTGAAAACCTATGCAGGGAAGTCGTCGGTAGTGGTTTAGAAACTGGTGACAGCTGGCAATCGGTGGACCCTGCGGTGCTGCAGCGCACCGCTCCATAGCCAACATGTTCCCGACACGTTGCGTGGAGCGGCGGGCACGCGCGCCTACGCGACAGGCTGTGTGTAACCACTAAATGGATTGCTTTTGCGGTGATATGCGGAGCTGCCGTTGGTTGTGCTAACCTGGCAAGTGTAGAGCAACTGCAACGCGCTGGAGGGCACTCGTTTATCAAGTTACATTGCATGTTAAATGGAAATATGAACAGTTGTCTTATTCTGGCAGGTAAAACAGAGCAATGTGAAATGTTGGAGAAGAGTTTACTGACCAACAGTGTATTGACATAAGAACGTGATGCTCGTTATCATCTACCAGCAGTCCTGTCTTTGGAAATAGAGAAGTGCTGTGCAGTGCGACTAAAAGAGAGTATTCTCCCTTGTTGTATGCATTTCAATCAAATGAACTGTAAATAAAGTGTCGTAATTAGTTGAGATCCATAGCGACAAATATTCTTTCAAGCAAAGAGTGGACAAGATAATTTCAATTTTAGGCGTAATCAGGAAGCGATACACACACGTCACGGATACAAGAACTGGACACAATATAGCTGTATGCACGTATCCTCGGCACAGCACATTGCTCGTTAATAACAAATACTGTGTTCAGGATTTTAATCCAATTACGCACACATTAGACTTTTGGTTTGTTGTAAATACGATATAAATTTTAATGTTATTAACCACAGAAGCTGAGCACAATTGTGTTAAAGCTATCTCATCACCGCCACTACAAAAGAATATGCAACTTACCTGTCTCATATAATAATATACTGCCTTGAGTACATGCACATCAACACAAGTAGGCGATAACAAAGGTTTACATGTCATTGCGCATATTATTTAATTATAACAGTACCAAGTAAATCCCAGGAGATTTTGTAAATCAACTAATCGTATGATAGCACTGCTCGTTGCACTGTCTAGGGCGGAAACAAGAAAAGGACTGAAAATATCGTGGTGCTGAGCAGCGTCGATACGCCTAACGCACGAGACTCTGAGGTGCGACGGAGTCAAGTTCAAGGATGGAGGGAGCTCCCCAGTGGCCTGCAGAAGAGCCCTGTCACACCACGGGGCAGTGAAGTCATCGATGCATGAGAGCAGAGGGGCGCGCGTTCCTTACTTGGCAACAGCCACAGCAAATTAAAGCAAAAATGAGCTTTAATGATTCATGAGCGCCCAGTACCTAAACGGGAGTAGGAAAACACGGCTACGTGCTCCCGCGTGCAGTCAGGGGGAACGATAGGACGGCAACTGTAGAACACGAGGTGGAGTGCGTAATGTCGGACGGCTGCACTGCAAATGTGCGGTAGAACGCCTTTATTCTCGAGTTCCCAATGCACGTAGACGATATGGCACGAAAGTGTTTTTGTGATCACAGACGGCAATTTACAAAAAGGCCTGTTGTAATTCATGGTTATTTATTGTGACTCTTTGTCAACAAGAACAATCATTATCAAATTAAATATAGTATTTTACTAAATAGGACATACGTCGAAACAATGTGTAAACGGTACGGCAGTAAACTAGAATAAAAATTTCGATTTAATAACGATATACAAAGAATCTAATGTCTAACGCACAATGGCTGAACTGCTAAGTTCATTTTCTAACTTACTCGAAAAAAAATTAGTTCTTGCTCAAACCGAGAGATCGAGAGACTAACATATTTGTTCGAATTCAGTGGAGCGATAATTACGAATCTTGTTGGGAACACATCGCATCTGTCATAAACCAGAGCGCTAAACCGTATTGATAAGGTACTGTGCATTGTATGCGGATGATGCCGTTTTTTTACACCAATAGTTCTAATTTTCAGCTTACTATCGCCGATATACAAAATTTCATAAATGTATTGTCCGAATGGTTAATTCAAAATAGATTAACAGCCCACGAAAATAAAACCGAATTAATGCTGTTCTCTCCATGTACTCACCCACAGCTGCCACCTACCCATCTTCTTTAATAATAATCAACTAGAGTGGGTGCCTCAGATAAGGCATCTTGCATTGATTTTGGATGAGCGGCTGAATTTTAAAGTCCACATCGAGGAAGTAGGGCGTAAGCTGAGCAGAGTTCTTGATAGAGGCTATATGCAACATCCAACTGTGTTGACCGTGAATCACTAAAAATGGTTTATTACTCATTAGCTCACTCAGTGTTGGTCCAGGATATCTTTTGGGGCGGAACCCCACGTTGTCATATTCATAAACTTGAGGTAATATTGAACAATATACTTGGGCGAATACTTCGCGTTAAACGTAACGCAAACAATATTCCTCTAATGAATTGCGGTGATATGTACTCTACTCTGAATATGTTGCAATTTCAGGATGTCTACAACTATTCCTTAATTTTTTTCAATTCGTGTTAAATAATCAACCCGAAGCATTTCAAAAGCACTTCAGTCCACTTATTCCCCAACAGAATTAGAAATGAGACGTTCTGTTCTCAATCTCCCTAATGTGCGTGTTGACGTTGAAAAACGCTCAACAGTTTTTCAAATTGCATTGCTTCTCAATAAACTTCCCTGGTATTTATTAGACCCAATTTCTGACAATATACTTAAAAACCGTTTTAAAGAATATGTATTGCAATTGCATTAGCCTTTGTTCTTATGTTCGCCCAAAACGTTATACTTAACTTCTCGTGGCGATGCGGATACATCATTGTAATTGTCTCTTACTCACGTACCAAAACGATGATAGTATTGTATCAATGTGTCTGTGTGTAATAAACGTATCAAACCTATCACTAACACACGTACGATTCAATATTTGCATGTACTTGGACCTTAGCATGGAATGAAGCTAAATGAGAACGTCTGTACGCAGCCGAATCAAGTAATTGTTAGCTTCAAGTTCAGTAATAACAATCATCGCTACCGAAAACCGGTATCATTGATGTGCTGAGCGTAGATGCAATAATACTTACGAGTTGATGGAAAAGCTATCATGGCAGTTTACAGAAGGCAAACCTCAGAGGACACTAAGCTCGGTATGATAAAGACCACAGAGACGAGTGTGTGTTTCACTAATTTAGATGTACATAATTTTGGGGTGAAAATAGCATCTGAACATTGAACGGCCACCAAATAACCTCATAGGTCTACGCGATTCAACGACCATAAACCTAATCCCACACGTGTGTCAGGTCACCTTGCAACCACTCATCTGAGAATGTATACCTAGTGAATTGTGCAAATACGGTACATCACACGTTTCTGTCCCTAACATTTTCCATGAAAGTTCGTTGAAATTTTTCAAATTTACCATAAATTAAAAAAATATATATAAAAAGTAGTGATGTTACCAGAACTATCTCCAAACTGTACACGAAGTTCTCACTGACTCAGTCCACAAGTTTCCCCGGAGACTACATCATAAGTTCACAGAGGCTTGATTAAGAAATGGTTGCGTCAGAGACAGCGGCTATAGCTGGAATCACACGCACAAGGCGTAAATAAATAAATCAGAGGGAACGCAGAAAGCGCGCACGTCACATTTCTCAGTCACAGTTCGCCATTGCGCAACGCTTCGCACAGCACGTAAGGAATCTAATGAATAGCTGGAGTCATAAAGCACGGAGCATCGGCGCGCTGGCGACACAGCAAGAAGAGACAGGAGGGAGGGAGACGTGCTCGACAGCACGCCACCCGCGGTTGGGCAAATCCAGTGGTTAGGCTTACGATGGCGAAGCATTTCGTATCGCATAAAACTATTGCATATACGTATAGCTACGTAACTCGGACCTGGAATAAAATCAATGCGCGTCATATTGGTAGGCTTGCTCATCTTATTGTGTTCGAGTGGTTAGAAGAAATGAACCTATGTTTAGTTGGTCTGGAAAGAAACGAAGTGAGCGCTAATGCGAAGACGGCGCAGATTTGTGAACGACTAACATCAAGTATTGGAGTTTCTTGAAATACATCTCCCCATTGCATAAGATGGACGAACATAGCTAACCCAAGTTCATAGTCAATGGTTCAAAAACCCAAGCCTCTCAAGGAGAATGCCCTCAGGTTCAAATACAATATACAAATAGCTGAAGCCCGTCTCAGCAATGAAAAAGATTGCATGTACAACACACACAGATGATACGCACCAAGTTGCTCGACCGATTACAACAACGACACAAGTTCGGTCGTAAAAAGGCAAGTTACTTTAGAGTGTCCAACACAAACGCAATTACGGGGTGAACGTGAAGCTGCAGTAACTTGACAGGCATGATTTCATTACTCCCTCAAACTCTCAATTACAATCTTGCACAGGCGCGAGTGCGTATACGACAGCTCTACGTGTTGCGGTCCCAGAGCGGCTGCACGTGGTATAGCTCTTTTGTCATATCCAGCCCATGGTGCATGTTCACGCTAAAACGCTAATTTGTACATTATAATTTGAACTCAACATGAAATTACTACGCAACGTCTCTTACGTCAGCTAGTAACAGAAATCTAGTTACATCCCAACGCGTTTTGCAAATGGAAGGGGAACGCTGTTTCTTAGAAACGTCCTTTGCTTTTAAAGACACGTTTCACCAACAAAAGACTCTTACATGATTGAATAGCCTTTTATTTAGTGATAAGAATAGGGACACGCGTGACAATTTAGGCTGTGCAAAAGGTGCAAAAGGCACTTCATGCAATACCGTACACGATACGCAATTTATTTGCCTTAACTCAACGCTCGGCTGATTGAAACACTAGTAAAAAAAAATTTCCCTACTCAATCAGATAATTGTAGGTGATTATCCGATATTACCCGCTCCTACAGATACCGGATAATTGCCTATGGTTTGCCGGTGTTTTCCAGAAGTGCAGTACAAAAGCTACTAACTCAAGCATAAATTACCTGCAGGAACGACATAAACATAGCTAATGCCAGATGTAGTTGCAAAAAACCACAAAAATGACTAGAATCGAATATACTGTTTTCATTTTTGAGTATAGACGTTCACTCGCTCAAGCCTCCCAGGGAACTACACAGTGTTTAAATAGAGCTAATGGAAGGTACACGTGCTACGCCCAGAACAACAAACATACGTACAAAAAATACCGGGGAAACAAGGAAAAACAAAACAAAGCTCGTCAGTAAATAAAGTACTGTAATTGCAAACAGAGAGGTGCGGAAAAGATGTCCCAAGAGCCGAACTCAATCCAAGGTACTCAAAACTTATGGAGTCGAAACGAAACGAAAGAAAAAGGGTATGGCTAATCCAACATACCCTGAAGAGTAAGAGGAACTATGCATGTACGAGTGCATAAACCGGTCGCGGAAGACAAGAGCGCATGGCGCGTGCCAGCCGCTACGCAGCAGATGGTAGATGACACAGATGGAAGAGTCGCCCATACGTCCCTGTAATTACCGTGCCACTGAGGCGAGTATCGGGACACCCATACAACTGTGTAATTGCCCCGCAGTCCTATTGTCGTACAGGCTGATATAATGGCGTAGCTCCTTAGACGTAATTTAGCATGCATCAGTTCCAGATATAACCGAACTGATCCTAACATTTTGCTACCGCACTCCGTTTGTTACGAGATATGGGACTCCAGAGAAGAGACTGAGGCAAGCAGAGTTAAGAGGTAAATAAGTCTTCGGAAGTGGGGGCTCCGCTCAAATGCGACAGCCGCTTCAGAAGCGTAAATTGACAAGGAAGGACCAGAACAGAATATGCGTTTTAGACGACGTGCGTAAAATGTCTGCTTTACCTCAGTGCAACAATGAAGATTATTTAAAAAATCAACTATATAACAATAGCATCTTGTTGGTGCGCGTAGAACGCAGTTTCACTTACATACGTCGTAACACGTTCCAGATTTAAATGAGATATCAACCATCCAGTGTAATCATCCAACATGGAGAATAGTTTCATTTTAATCCTATAGATAGCGCTAAATTCACATTATGTCTGTTAACTAGCATTAAATTTTGATTGTGGACTGAATAAATTATGTGGCGCGAGTAAACCTGGATTTCCTACTGCCGAAGTCTGCCCTAATGTAAGCGAACACCTAGCCTTATTTCATCAGGAACAGGATGGTGAAAAATATTTGACCTCCATCTCCGATTAGAGCCATACTCTATTTCAACGTCAGAAAGCGTTTGAATGATTTTCTGGTTCTTTGTAAATAACAGAACAGCGCAGACTTTCGTTGGTCTCCTTTACTGCAAATTTAAAATACCTGGAAAATTACTTGTTACACTTGCTCAGTCACCTGATCTCTGGCTATTTTAGCAATTTTTTTGGTAGACACCGAGCTTTGTTCATGGAAGACACAACAAGATGTTCGAATATTCTATGCAGTGTATGCATGGGGAACAAAGGATAATGGCGTGAACCCACTTTGCTAATTAGCACCTAAGTCTTTTTTTTTGTTAATCATGAAAAACGACACACGTTCTACTCGGTTAAGACGACACCGGATAACAGCGGCAGTTCCAATGATGTCTTGTTAACGCGATTCCACTGTATTTTGAAACAGCACCAGATATAAATGCGCCGATGCCAATATTGAGGTAGTACTGTGGCACGCACCGTCATATATAGATTGGTACTCGAGATGAGCAAGTGTGGCATGCATGTAATTTTAAGGTGTGGACGAGTAAGGAAGTTAACGAGTGACTAACAAGAAGAATGCATAGTTTGTCGCACTATTGATATTAAAAAGCTAATCCCAATACAGTAGAACCCGCTTAAGTCGACACCATCGGGGCGGAGGCCTGTCGAGTTAACCGATAGTACGACTTAACCGATAACTCGGCTATGTCGTACTAATAACCTTTTAAGTCGTATATAAGTCCGACTTCAAGCTATGTACTACTTGATTGTATCACATTTTAAGTATTAGTACAGTACTGTACTACATACTTCTATGCATACGTATGTACATACTACGTATTAAGCACCAGAATTCAACAGTTCTTACATATACATACGTATATATATAGCTATATGTATGTGTAATAGCTACATAAGGAGATTATGCAACATGTAAACTTACCGTACACAGAAATTATTTATAGCCTATGTATCTTAAATGTACTCACCAATGAAAGACCAGTGATGAGTGCAAGGATGAGGGTTCGGTGAATTTCCTTGGCAGAAGGGGAGGGGATGATGACAGCAGGCAGAAGGTGAGGGGAGGGTGAGGACTTAAAGGTATAGGGTTTATGCTTTTTAAAACTCATGCTGTATGTACGTGACATTTTATTGACTACTTTCCTCGCAATATGTATTTCATCACCAAGACAATTATTGCGTCATCCAAGCTTGGGAATCAGCTACGTATAGTGTAGCTACTCATTGGCGCGCGCGTCCTCGCATAACTCGATATAAGTGGATGGTAAATCAACACTTTTCATCGGATAACTCGATACTTTCTCGACTTATCCGATCAATTTTCATCGAATAACTCGACACTTTGTCGACTCATCCGATATTCGGTTAAGTCGACATTTACAAATGTTAAGTCGTACTTTTCTGTTAGTGTACGACTTAACCGGGTTTCCGACTTAAGAGGTGACGACTTAAGCGGGTTCTACTGTATACCGTAAGTATAGCTTCGCAGCAACGCACCGGCGGTAGACGCGAAAGTGATAATATAGCAATCTAGAGTACGGTTCTTGAAGAAAGTACTAAAATGGGACAAACTTGTCTCTTATAACCTTCCATTGAGATGCAAAAGCATTGATCTGAACATACAGCTTACCAGTGTGGCAAATCAGAGCATAAGAGGGAAATTTAGTGAAATAAATAAATCTCGTGGTTAGTGTTCAGCCACGCATGAAACATATAATATAGCTACTATGTAGATATTACAAGGGCCCATCCGAACATAAAGCGTCGCTGCCACAATAGACGTTTACCGTTGCTCAAGATACATACGTAGGACTGTGGTGGTTAGCGACTTAGCGTACACGTCTGGGGGAGTTTAATGAAGCCAAAATTATTAAAAAAAAAACTTGTACGGTAATTCGTGGGAGTTTCTGATACACACTAGCTAACTTCTTCAAACGTAGGTATATCACAACACCCGCGGATTCAGAGATAATGAGGCTCATGCTCGAGATGAGACTGCGGGAAGCTATAGGGTACGCAGTGCGGAAGTTCAAGAAAATGAGAACGTCCAAGGAAAACTACTGTAAGGAAAAGTTATAATAACGTCGCTGCCAAGTAGAGATGGAAGCATTATACGAGACTGGTGGCTGTGGTAAGCCAGCAACTGAACGAAGAGAAAAATCAGACGCGTGGATAACGAAAAAAGAAGTTCGCTGATGCCCATGGATATGAAGCGAGATAGCTATAATTCATGCCTTCTCACAAAAAAATGCAACCAAAAGTTATTGAAACAATGGGCCCATGCACGTGATACAAATGTAAATGTTACTTCAGGGTGTCTAAAACGTGAGGCAAATGATAAAAAAAAGGCAGAAAGCATGGTGGAACGCAGAATTAGCATGAAGTTTCAACACAGTTGATGAAGCTTATTATAGGTTATCTTACTGGTGCATTCTCAACCGCAACACTGGAGGCGAGCTGAAGCTTCATTAACTGGTTACCGAAACTATCGAGCATGCAAGAGGTTTCCAGACTAAGTAAATTACCGTACGCTATCAAAATATACACAAACGAAACGCGAGGCAATTAGACTTCGCATACTGCAGAGCTAATTTGAGTGAAACTCGGAGAATTTTACTAGAGGCGAGCCACAATGGCCAAAATAGGAAAATTTCACGTGAAATTTAGTTGTTAGCAGCGACCGGAACGTACGGCCTTGTTCTCATTCATAAGCTAAAAATTTTTGTTGTCTCGGCCTACATCAGCTTTTTTAAGTGACTTGCTCACACGCGCGTCGATTGCGCGCACGGAACGTCGACAGGAGCATGCAGGTCTTATCATAGCGGCAGTTCCCACACTCTGTATGTAAATGGTCTTTGTACTATATATAGGTGCGAGTAGCAGTAAATATCTCATAGTGTTTATTATAGGTGTATAATACGTTAAAACTTACCCAACAAAACTGCAATGAAGCTACAAAAGCTTATAAGAGGCATAAAGAACACAAAAAAATATATTGGGTTGCTGTCATACTGAGCATTAGGAAGCATGTCGGGAAAGCACAGCGAGAACCGTAGTGCCGTGCAAAGATCATAATAACCATTATTATCAGTGGTAGGAGGCAACAGGAAGCAAGTTGGGCATAGAAAGAAAGATTGCTGCAGCGAAGGTCATAAGTTTACTTAAGTTATACGGGGTCTCGCTGATCGCGCGACTTAGCTATACCTTAACATAGAAGAAGAGAGTCTAGTAAACCTTAGGCTATCCTTCATTTTCAGCAGGGTGTAATTACAAACACGCAGCTAAATCATTAAGCAGTAGCCCTAACAAGTATTCCTGAACACACAAAGACACTTGCACTGTCAACACCTAGATCAAAGTAAGCGGACTTCTACACATCAGAGAAACGCCACCGCAAGAAGCAAGTGGCACACACGCAGGCAGCATCACCACAGCAGAAGATGCAAAGGCCCGGGACGTGAACCAAAACGCGGAGAGTTCTGCCTAAATAATTCACGGGAGTGTGGGAAGACGCAGCTCCAGAAACGACTATAAAGCTCTCAGATTCACACGAATAATGAATGTCAAGAGAGGAATCCCGGCAGATTTCTTTTGTGGAGCAAGAGAGCAGCAGCAGCAACAGATCGCATGGAGCGTGGTAACTGCGGTGCACATAATATGGGTCAGTTCATGATGCTAGAGAGATGCTGGCACGCAGATACATCTTTGCTGGAGCGGCTTATTACCAAAACATGAACATAAGAATATAAAAATGACTCGTTACCAGATACCTCATGCATTCCCGTCCGTAGTCGAGCGTCCAAAGCGAACTGCACGTATTAGTAGTTGCTTAAGTGTTGGTCCACCAACAGAACTTCCGTGTTTTGATCGTTGTTCGAACCGCCGAATTAATGAAGAATGCGACAAACGAATTATAATATGACTGGTCAATGAAGCAAAAATAATATAACGGGTTAAAGGAGCTATAACAGGAAACTCAATTTGAGAGATACTGAATATAAAGTATACACTTATATGTCTTCTCCTAAAACGCCAGGAGGAACATTAAACTACCTACAAAGTTACTGGTGGCATTATTAGTAGGCACGACATTACTCGCTTGCATAGGTATGTCAGGAACATCATTACGTCAAGATCTGAACACACAGAAAGAGTCAATAAACAGAGACAAGCCAGCTATAACGCATGTAGTCGAGCATATGAAATCGAACTGAAAGCTGAAAATATGGTGAGAACTTATGGAGAAATAGGTACATAATGAGAACTAAAGTAGTACTTCAGTCGCAGAAGCTCTTTGGAACAGCGTAAACGGGCGACCTGCTGATCGGCATAAGCAATACGCAATGTGGCTGCCTGGGTATATTTCAACGCGTCAAGTACAGCCAATGCAGAGTTCGCAAGCTTGAATTACGAACTATATCACAATCGATGGGGAATAACGCAATATCACAACTGGTAGCAACGGTAAAAAAAAGTGAGGAACCAGAATTTAAATCACAACGGCAAATATCTGTAACCACCAAGTGGCACTAAAAGAGAAGCAGGTGGAGGGCATTTAGCTACTTACACTACAAAGCAACTAAAAAAGGTTAATAAAACGTAGACACTCAACCATTAATCTTTCGGGTCATTATCTCATATTGCTCTAGTGAAACCAGCGTAAGCAGTCCTTTAGGGGCGGGGCTGAATTGACCGTAGCAGTGCCAAATCTAATCCATTAACTTTATTCACTTTGAGTATTCGAATATAAATATAATTTTATCGATTGAGACAAGTTATACCACGCGCTGAAGTGACATTTGGCCAAATTGCTTTGCGTTCTTAGCCGCGCCCATCGGACTCCTTACGGTGGTTTGACTAGGCCTATAGTAAGTACGAATTCATTGTGGGTCTAATGGTGAAGCCCCGACACTATGCTAAGGGCAGTGGAAATTGGCGGATAGATATGATGGCAAGCGAAGACCAACAGGCAGGACATGCAGTGACGTCACTGCATGAGCAACACTTCATCTTTAAGGCGTCGCATGACAGGAAATGTTCAATATTACAATGACTATTGCGGAACGCGAACTAACGCTGTATAGGAAAACCGACAAACGCGTGACGTCAATTTAGCAGTGCGCCTTAGCTTACTGCACAGTGACGCACAGTAGGAAAACTGAACTTGGGAGTACAAATGCGATACACCGTACCAGCAAACGTTGGTCACGTATCCCGATATGACCCCATGTTATAGTAGTTTCTAATTTTCTATACTACCTATTCTAGCCATAAATAATGTAAGTTCAGGACTAAAATTAGAACAAAAAAATAATAGCTTTCAGCTGAAACTTTCAGAATTTATTTCTTAACAACAAAATAAATTATAAGCAGTTTTCTTCAAAATGGCCTCACTATTTGTACCAACCGAGCTTCAATCTAACAGGATGTTCACGTATTTTACGTACGACATAAATTGGGAATTCGGCTACAGCAGCAACAAGAGAGCGCTCGAAGAGTCGAGAAGTTGTGCGGTTTAGAGCAAACCATGTTCTCCAATACTGACCTCAATTTGTAATCCAAAGGGTTCAAGTTTGGACTCCCAGGCGGCTAGTCATCAACTCTGATGAAAGCAGGTACATTCTTAGAGAGTCACAGCTAAGTGATTTTTGCTTTGTGTGCTGGGGCCGTACGTCCTTTCCAGTGAACAAAGAACTAACAGGTCAAGCACTAAACCTTATCTTCAACAATGTCATTAACGTACACACGAGATGTGTTATTAACCCCATTTTCATAAAAAATGAAGCTCCGTGGCCCCATGATAAGACACACCCCACCAAACCTTCACTTTGGCGGGACGGGAGCCTCTTTGAACCCTGTGAATGACATCAGAAGCTCCTTTGATACTATGAGCACATATAACCGTTCGGAGCAAATGGCGATAGGGTACTTTTAGGGGCAAACAATTATTGCGGCCGCAGGAGAGTTAGAACAACTGCGGAGAAAAAATGAATGCATAAACTCTTGAGGTATTTACTTGCGGTCATTTGCACGATTACGTTGAATATTTGCATTTATCTGCCCCGCTATACGGCAGCACGAAATGTAAGATATATAACGTTTTATATATATTTTTTTTCATACGCTTAGCTGATGGTTATGGTCTTGGTCTATGCTCTAGTATGCCAAATCACCTTTAAATAAATAAATTACAGACCTATCGTCAATTGCCCCACGAAAATCGCCATTTACCCCAGTGTGAGGCAAATGGCGATCGCATCACTAAATACGATCTCTATTTAAAACAACATTATTTTCGAAAACTGTCAATACGGGGATAAAAGCACAATGTATGAACACACTGTATAGTATTTAGTTTGTTTTTTGATTGTCATTAGTATATGTGCTGGTTAGATGGCGTACTGAAAACGATCGTCATTTGCCTTCTTCTACACTGAAAATTTTCTCATCCATGGAACGGATATTTTGTAAGCTCTTCCCGTGTACCCGATCATCAACTGTTTGATCGTCTTTGGCACTCCATTCCATTGTTAAATTTTAGTAATATTGAAACTATTATATGAAAACGTAAAGATTAGACCCTAAACATTCATTTTCACCACACATCATGTATTCCCAAAGTTTTTAGTCATTAAAAAGTTTATTAAGTATTTTGCTACAGAATTTATGTCGGTGCTAGGAATTTACTCGATAATAAGAACAACACTATAATGAGCAAATAATATATTTTGTATCACTGGGTTACAATTATTATATTCCTAGTGTAAGTAAGGTAAGATATCCACAGCGTACATTGTGATCAGAGAGGGTAGCTACATGTAGTATATCCACATAAACGAAGAACCCATGCACTAGGGTGCTGCCGCACATGGTCAATGCGCATGGGAACAGTAAATCGCGAGAACGGAGACGAACAGAACAGGAACTGCTATGTAGGAGCATGGAAATGGAGGAAAAAAGTGAACATGAAGATAAGACGTCCCGAAGACTTAGCTAAAGCTAAGGTAACCAATATGGGGTCTCCATGGGAGCGCAGTTGTCCATAGTCCATACCAAAGGATGGATGAATCATACCCTATAAGGCCCATCTTATGCCCCTGAGGTGTTTTACATCATAGATAGTAACGACATAAACGAAGCCAATATTTATGGAAACTTTCTACCCAATTGTTTGAACTCCAAACAGCTCGCTCCGCATTTCATTCAGCGCCATGTTATAGAAAAATAGCAGCTAAAACAGCGATGTCAACCATGCAGTGATCGTTGTTCCGAGGTGCGGCACAGTTGAATAGGGCGACGTAAACTTATTCTAGGAAACCTAACAAATGATGAAAGGCAACGTCGCCAGAAGGATGTGAACATAAAAGCGATGTCTATAAAATTACAGAGCGTGTCCATCCTCTGCACCAACTCGAGCGCGTGACCGGGTCAAGAAAGAACGGCGATGCAGCTGAGGTGGAGAGTCACGAACGGAGGGAATCTGGCTCTGGGTCGCAATTATATATTTACAGTAGTAACTGCATGACCTTACAGAAGAATCATCTGTAGTATGAAATATCATAGTTTAGAGATAGCACGGTAACACAAGAATACATGTTAACCTATTAAACTTCCTCAATTTCATAGGAGTAGGTAATGTTTCAAACCCAAACGACATTTTCATTTTGGTTATTAACCCAGTAAAATGCAAATCAATTTCCAACACATTTCATGGACCAGAATGTTTCTAGAAAGTAACAGTGTAAAAGTGTCATAAGGGTTAAGTTTTGACCATACTCGTCGAAGATCGGTAGAACATTAGATGAAGACGAGTGTACTCGTCTCTGCCGGGAAGAAGTTAACCCTACACTGCGTTGTGAATGACGCGTACTTGACATAGTATCACTCCTTCTGGAAAGGCATAGTCAATTAAGTCACTCAGCTTCAGGTAGGAACGGAGCTGGTGGTTCCAAATTTAGATAATGAATATCAATAGGTTACTTGACGCTTGACAAGCGGGCTAATATTATGACTACTTTTTTGCAATTTTCTTGCAGTGCACGTCTACGAGGGAGTCCTATGCAATACATCTGTTGTCCACGCGCTCGCCAAGGTTATGCTTTTCGCCTAATGCAGAACCTGCTACAAGTACGAATGAATGTACAAGCTAAAAATACACACACGTAGTATTTATTCGAAATATAGCAACACAAGTAATTGCATGGACTGACAAAATGCAGCGATATAGTGCTATGCACCACGATAAAAAAAAATCACAAGAGCATCACGCTTTTCATTTCGTCAAATCGCAGTCCCTGGAGCACAGGTCTTTCAAGATATTGTATACGTTTCAAGTACGGGTATAGAGTGGATTTCTGTCCTATTGTTCTACTTTTATGACTCTCCAAGAGCTCTTAATTACAGCTATTCAGCTCGTTATTGCATGGCGTGACTGCAGAGCGACCGATAGCCTAAGGCGGTCATAGGAATCAATGGATGGAAGACACTGAGCCTGCCTCGATCAAATCGATGCATGAACATTGTGTTAATTTAGATTTTTACCATTCAGCAGTAGGCATTTACCGTGGTTAAACAGTACCACAGTCACTGAACTAGTGTAACTTTCATAGACTAGACCTTTTACGAGCAATAGTGACTACGTGATACAGTGGCACCTATAACATCAAGGACGCCACAGATGAGTAATAATTTAAACAACCTTATCTATTTGTACGCTCCACGTGCTCCAGTACCCAAGTCTGTCACTAATAAAACTAGTAGTACCTATATAAGAGAATTGGTCACTAGAAGGCATCACGAACAATACTGAAATAGTAAAATGCAACAGTGAAAGGAAACAGCGGCGGGTCACGCAAGCCGCCATATAACAGCGTTGCGTGACAATCAGAGAGAACGTTCTTGGCTCTATTGAAGGTCAATTTGGAAGCAGTTAGTGAAGATTTGGTTGACCGCAGAACATTTTAGGTTTAGTTGTTCAATTGTTAGCATAATATGGTCCAGGGTGCAATGTAGAGAATCCTTGAATTTGCTAAAACTGTTGCTGCAATGCAGGCATATGCAAATATCAGTGCACAATTACGGTGCTCGTAGTTACCAATCATTGCTCCAAAACTGATGGAATATCCTGTAGCCATTTCACAAATTCTGATTAATGAAGTACGTCTGAAATCACATGAAGAATTACGACCAATAGAAAGCATTTTCTACGAAAGCAAATAAATTAGCTATAGGGTCACGTTTCAGAAAGAATTGACTGCAGTTACACGGTCCATATTAACGAGACACCGATGAAAGCTCAAGTAAAGATGAAGTTCGAGAAATGTCACAACGTTCAGGGTGGATGTTGTTCACTGCCAGCTAATTTTTGCTTCAACTGTTTTATTCTGCCCTTCAAAGACAGGATAAAGTGAGAACTGAAGAGTTATATCTATGTACAGCAACACTTCACCCAATAGTGACACTGGCCCTTGATGAAACTTGATATGTCGCCTACTGGCAGCGGCGACAGTAAGCTCATCACTTGTATGACAGCAAATAAGTGGGGAGGAAGATTCAGCTCTGAAACGATCCCTGATTCGTTTGAGTTTGTTTTTGGGGTGACCTAAAATTCTAACATTACGAAAAACAACAAAAAAAGCAATTGTTTAAAACATATATAATGACATTAATGGGAACAGCGAATCAAAGGGGAAGAAGAATCCTCCGCTAGGACGAAAAATCCACTCATGAGCCCTCAGTAGAAACTCCAGCATGTACTGCTCGCACGGAGGCCATTTTGGTTTAAATATACAAACAAACACAATAAGTCGACCAAATGAGGGCTTTTAGCCGCATCATGGGTTCACCAGCCACCGCAGGCGCTGACACTGTAGCGGGCATATGGATGAGTTACACCAGAGCGATGAGGAACAAGTTCAGAGTCATGGCTGCTCAGCGCATCTGTTCGCTGAGACCTACTCTACTAATTAAGGTTTATTAATTAAGGGCGCGAATCTTCCTCTCTAGAAAACGTTTCTAAGGGATAATCAAAGAAGTACATCTTTCTATTGAGAAAGGGGTTGGTGCACAGATTTAGCTAAATTACTGCACCTGGAAAAGGCTTTTGTGTGCATATGTGTGTGCGCACGCGCGCGCGAATCAAGCTAAAACAAAATAAAAACGCTAAGTTTTTTACCTGAAAAAAGCCTCTGCGCGCTGAAGTCGAGCCAAGAGCAAACAATCACAAACGAAAATCTTTTATACTAGGACAAAATCTTTTGGGTACACGACACCGTCTGGTGGAGAGCAAGGGAGCCACGTTACGTAGACGGAGCAGGGGTCGGACGGTCCGGTAGGCCCAGGCCTATAACACGCAACGCTGCAGCAAATTGCGCCTCCCGACAGACATTTCCGGGGCCAATTATTGGTTGTGAGTGTTGTGGGGCTGGTGCGGTGCTTGGCCTGGGGAGTACGCAGGACTGTACCGGGTGGTGGTGTGTGGCCCATCGAGTACGGTATAACGAGACTGGTGAGCTGGTGAGTCGGGCACCACCTACACCGAGTACACACAGCAATACGCGAGGGGTGTGCTGCTGTCGTGGAGCTCGGCCTTTGGAGTACAAACTACAAACAAACAGAGGAACGACAGAGGCGTACTGGTCTCAACACCATACAAAGAAATACTGTACAAAAAATTTAGCGATGCTGCCGATGATATAAATTATGATTACGATAATGCAGCCCGTAAAGGGAGAATAATTTGCATTACAACGGGTGTCAACGGTGTGTATTTTAAACCAACCTTTCTTTAACTTAGAACGATCACGCAATGAAAGATCGAAGTTGTGAATCCCAAGTCTACATGACTCTAGAACATTGTCCTTACTATGAAAGAATAAGTACATACTCGTGAGCTATCAGTATTATTGACGGAAGTACGTTGAACTTCAACAGTTTTT
>LQNS02000140.1:13188478-13209887 GCA_001587735.2 Parhyale hawaiensis
AAAGTATAGGATAAATATAACTTTTTGTGAACTCTGCTTTATAATGCTTTGGTTTCACTATCGAGTCATATGATTTAATATTATATTCAAAGATATTTATATAAGAAAAACTGAAAAACATTTCATCAAAACAATATTTTGTACGAAAACAAAGTTAAACGGCTCAAACCTAGAAGATGCCCGGCAGAGTCTGTTATTTACTGTGTACTACCTTCTTTTTTCTGAAAACTTCACAAATGCAACATGTTCAAATAATCTATACTATTACAACTGAACAATCAGAATCGCCCACAACACTTAGCAAAGCGTGAAAGCGTCGTCTGCTAGCATTTCTCGGCAATAGTCTGCAACTTCCCTTCGTTAATTAAAACGGGTTAAACTAAGAAATTATTCCAGTACCTACTTGCGCAAATACATCGATCACCAATCGTCATAAAAGTGGAAATGGTTATAATAAAATACCTACGACTAGAGTCAACCAATAACTACTGTTAGGAACATTAGAAGCGGGAAAAATTAATGAAATTCATACCTGAAAAAAATTGCACGAATAAAGATTAGCAGAAAGCGTCAGCGTGGATTTTTCGAAAAGTGAAGAAAATCCATCAATAGAACAGGAAATTCAGCCATAATACAGAACTGGAACTGTAGTAAGCAAGGATATCATTAGCACACCGCTGAAACGCGCAGGATTGTAGTCTAAATCACCTAGACAAGTTCTGATATCAAAGTTTTTTGTTCTCACTTATGAAAATAAACGTCGTCAATTCAGGGATAACGTAAGTCGGTCAGATGAGACCAACACTGCATTACTTGGTCAAAACTCGGGTTTGGTGGTAAAAAGCAGCGGCTTAAAACCTTCAAGACATAATTTTCACCGTAAAATCCACAGGGGGTAATATGATACAGAATGTTTTACAACAAATGGCACAAACAATATACGGTTATGCGGTACAATACAACTTCTTACTTTTCGCTCGACAAGGTCCAATTAAGAGGGAAGCGAAAAGTAAGAGGTACGAGTTCATTTGTTTTGTCTGCCGTCATATAAACCGTCCAAAGCAGCAATTTTACTTCTCTGATCTTGAAAGCAAGTGCACAACAGTGTTTCCATCCTTTGATAGAGTGAACGGGAAGACGGAAAATATTCATTTGTGATTTCTGTTGAAGTACACGCGGCACAAGCATGCATTTAGTTTCCATTTTTCTTAATGTAAGGCAGTGTTGCTTCATTTATATAAATTTTAATATCTAGCAATTTTCAACACGCTCTTTCCACGTTAAAATTGATTCAGAACATTTAGTTTGGTTTTAATACCAATTTCAGCTTTCTTTTCTTTTTAGACGCTCATCTACTTTCAGTGCTGTTACACTCGGTCACTTTCAGTAGGAGCACAGTTCTGACAAATACACAAATCATATAGAGGCTGCACTAACGACTCTATATGACTGTATGCCGGTGACATTATTAAATTGTACTGTCCCGCTATTTCCGAATCTAAGACGATCAATAGCGATCTAAGACGATTTACTTGGCTTACAACCGGAACCACAACATTGTGCTCAGGTGGCAAGAGATGAAGGGCGAAAAGAGAAGATGACAGAAGAAAGAAGCACCCGAGCGGACGGTCCCGCCCGTGGCCATCGGCACGGGCGAAGGTAAGAGCCCCGCAGAAAAAGTCGGTCACCTCGAATGTGGCCCAATCCGCGGGACAGAAAAGGAAATAAGAGAGCCTACCTAACTTAACAAAACTAACCTCGTCAGCAGGAACTGCGGCAAGTTGTAACATCTGCGGAAAAGGCACTAGGGACCCTTGGGTGACGTGATGCCCAAATATCTTGTGGCAGGAAAAGGGCCCGCCAGAATATACCCCTGAGGACTATGCCGGTGACTAAATGAGCGTTTTCTTGAAAACAAATGGAACACGGACTGCGTGACTGCGAAAAATAGGAGGAATAATGAAAAAGTGTGATGTTGCCAGACGAAAAAACTGTGTAAAGTAGCAACTGCGGTCAGTAAACTGGCGAAAAGTAGGAAGTTCTGCTGTTGACGTAATTGAAGGAAAGATCAACTTGTTACACGATAATAAAATCGACGTGATGCAATGGTCAAGTCTGTCCCATCACAGCAATCCGACGGAGAATATCCGAAAACATTCACAAACGACGATCCATGCAAAGACTCCATAAAATAAAGAACGGAGAGAATCGGCACGTGCCTGGATTGCCGAAAATCACGATAGAACTCTTCAACAACGGAAAGCGATAAGAAGCTGCTAGCGAAATAGATGCCACGCAACTAATAATTGGAGGATGTTATCCAATACTTCAGAATTGTGTATTTTTGTATTCGCTAAGTATATTTTTTTTATCAAGGACTGCAATGAAGCTTCCCTGGGAGAGACTAGTAAATGGGAAGGCTCAGTAACCAAAAATCAATACCAACAGACCCTTCCCGCTTCCGCAAGATTTGCCAGTGCATTCCTTCGTATGGCTTCCAGGCATTCCAAGAGGCGGAATTTGCTGAGGAAAAGCAAAACAATCGTATTACAGCGACCACTCATAACGTAAGAATGATCCGTAGTACAATTACAAAAACGCTTCGTATTACAGCAACTACATACATTCATTTACGACATGTAATTTTCATACTCCTCACTCCGTGCTTACAATAAAAGCACGTTACACTGCAATATGTTGCACAGAGTAACAGCATATGTGCCTCCTCAATGGTGCTAGTGTTCAGTACAGTACATCACATGCAAGGAGGAACACGAGTTCTCTGAAGTAATCAGGCAGCAGTCTAATCAAAAGGCAGAAACAGTTTTGCCACACCGAAATATTCTTGGGGGAACTACTTGGTCGCATCAACTATTGACGTATCTCTGCGTGCACCAAATCTACCCAACAGTAGCGTCAGAGTAACAGAGAACGGTCACGCGGCATCCATAGCCAAACGAAGCAAGAAGTGTTTTAGCAACAGCGTGAACGGTTCTTCGCTGCATACCAACAAGTGCCGCGAGCTTTGGGAGGGAATACAGATCAACGCAGTCTCATGATATAGAGACCTCATCAGGCAGTCTTGTCACTTATCTAAACAGGTTAGCTAATTTTCGTAGCACAAACGGGTTTTTAATCTGCTCCAGACGACAGTGGGAGCATTTGGGTGAGCATCACTTTACGTGGCGGTCATAGTGTTCTGCTACGGTGAGCCATCTGCAACTGCACGGTCTTTTATTATATAGCTACATTGAGGGAATCAAGTATTGCAATAAGCTTCTCCGCCCGCAGATTTTATTGGGAACCAAAGCAAGGAAAAAAGAAGGGGCATAAGCAGAACGTACAGTACAGGTACAGTAATTCAAGGAGGGGGAGCAGAAATAATAACTGGGATAACTGGCAAGCAACAGTTAGACCTAGCTACAATACCGCACGCATTGGTCACGTATTGTATGACGCACGAACTTCACCAAAAACCTGCATTCCGTAGTTTCTCATATTTATCACCTACTGCGGATGTCACTTTTTATACTTGCATGCAGTTCTACCAGTGCTCTCGCGCTAGTTCACAACGCCATACGAGCAGCACGCAAGTTCTAAAACATTAGATAACTTCACACGAACTTCTTACATCACAAAGCTAAAACTTTTTCTCATTATAAATCCGTATAAAATTCCCCGAATGACCCGCTTCCCATTGCAATACTGTACATAGCTAGTCTTTATGGAGTTGCAATAGTGAAATAGTTTGTGGTAGGAATCTCCCTCGGCGCACCCCGATCATATATAGAAAGGAGGTAAAGCAAAACACAGCGATAGCGTATCAGTCATACAACTCGGGCTCAATATCCACGAATGATAAGAAGAACATTCTGAACCCGATGCCTAACTATACACCAGACTATGAAACAATGAGAAGACAAGGCCATTGTGCGGTTGTTTTGATTCATTGTATGCAGCAGTTCCGCAATACTTATATATGTAATACACACGCAGTATTTGCACATCAATTGGCCAGTGATGACCATACATGAACTTTATTAACGTCTTAGATAAACCCATTAACGTCAAAAAGATATTTCATGTTCTCGTTAAGAACAGCACTGTGATTAATGTCCTGGAGTTAAGACCAATGGCGTTATCGGACAAATATATTCGGTACACAAACTCAGTTGAAGCCATAAATATTTAACAGTTACAATAACTCATCTAAAATTGAACTTCAAAAATAAAACCAACAGCAGAAGGTCTCGGCTCTGTATTGAATTAGCTGTTAAATTTATCAGAGAAACAATGCGCCTGCACTGAGGAGAAAAAAAAAACTTGATAACCAGGCTACTGATCGCTAGAGCAGCTTCAAATTGCGAAATGAAATATTATTATAAGGTTTCCCTTTAAAAAACGCTGTGGTGCAGAGAGCAGTATAATTAAGGAAGGAAAACGTATATTGCACGCCATAGGCTATACAAAATAGGGAGTTAGTGTACAAGAATAATCGCGATAATCGCACACAGCAACAAAAAACTGGGAAGGTGGAGACAAAAGAGTAAGAAAACACTAGTAGGTATAGAGGTAAGATGAACAAAAGAAGTAGTTTAACTCAACCGGAATGCGTCCTTATGCCTAAACAGGAAAAAAATATAACCAGACGAAAACTCAATTCATGAACGATAATAATGGGCGGCACCTTAGCTGGATTTGATTCAGAGCAACATACCAGGGAGAGCAAAACGGTCACCTGCAGGTCGCAATGCACAATTATCGGTACTCCCACAATACACGACCGAACAGCAACGACCAGTACTCTTGAAGGTCTTAATTCGTAGGCATACTTCTAGACCTTTACCACCGCATCAAAGTTATACGATGCGCTATAATAAATATTCTCGAGGTAAGGTATCAAGTGCGAAGTAATTAATGTGATTAGATATACGCTGATAAAACTGCCCTTGTAATTACCAACGTAAGTTTTTAAGGAGGAAATAAAAAGAGGGATATGAAGGGGACCGACCGAGGATCATATAAGCGCAGGATCAGCCTGCATGGAAACAGAGAGGCCGGCGAGAATAGGAAGAAACGAAATAACTATACCGTCCCAGTAGGACTAGCAACTAATTAGGTATACCCGTGGGTCATCAAGCGGTAGGAAGAATTAAAAATTATCGCGATGGAACTTGAACAACGAGAGCAACGAACATTTATTATTATACGCATTCCATTGGCAATGGCAGTTTTTCAGACAAAAAACTAAGACAGCAGGGAGCGGCACGCCAAAATGTGGCAGAAAGGGCACATGGGCGGGCCTCCCTAGCCGAATATTGGGCAGACGCTGTAACACTAACTGAGCTTCTGGGACGGTTCTAAATTCTGATTGGATCTTCCACCGTCTACGGTCAACTATTTAACCCAACACAATAAGTATCAAAAGAGGACACTGAACGGGCTAATAGAATTTCATACCAGCTCCAATACAATAATAATTCTATACATAAACAGATCAACGTGGAACAGACATAAACACATTTATTAGAAATTTGCCTCAGCTATTTTATTCTATAGAAGAATAAGCGCACAAGACTACGCGGTAAAATACAAACGACATATAGGCATAAACTCGCTACGGCTATACGCGGAACTCACACTAGCCATTTGTTCCCAGCATTAGGTATACGCGATGTCAGAACGTGAACACGGTATAATATCGGAGTAGCTATTACAGTGTTCGGTGAGTGATTGAATTCTTTTTATTATTCTTCGAAGGGACACCCACATCGTGCGCCTCACCTTTTCAATAAATCTAGGGAGTTAAGTCGGAAATGGTTCTAACTGAGCTACAAACGTCCAGATGGACCGTTTCAATTACCATTGCGATATATCTATCAATTGCAGGTGCGGGTGGCAGGGAAGCACTCCCACGCCACTGCAGGGCGACACGGAGGGCGTGCAGCCATAAAACGTGCAACGGCATCGCCACAAAAATATGGAGGAATAATAATAATAAAAGGGCAGACAACAAAGCGTTATTTCCGGTAGCCGGCAAAAACTGCACGCGCTATGTAGAGCAAGGATAGCGCGTGAGTGACAGATACCTACGTACGTGAACGCTTTCACTGAGGGGCAGATAGATATGCGTATACTCATTCCCTATGCAGCATCAGCGAGTGATGGAAGTGCAACCCTGTCATTTCAGCTGGACAAGCTGTATACTTATATGAATGTTACACTCAAGTGAAAGCAGATAAGCAAACCTTTGTAATCTGAGTGCGCGCAGCAGAACCTTAATTGTCATTGCTCTCGAGACCGAATGTTCCTTCTCTTTACGCTTCGCTCTAATAACCTCATAAATCGCTAAAAGAACAAGTACGAATACCCAAAACAGTGGCTACTATTTAACCAAAAGGCTTCGTTCATGTTCAGGAACGAGACACAAGTCATACGACAATGCCAGGCGGTGGCTATACAACTGTTGCCATTAATATTACCATATGTGTTAGCTGAAGTGCCCGTTCCTGTATGTGCAACCACTATACAGCTGTGTTGTACGGAAGAGCGGGAACCTGTACGCGGGTAACATGACATGAATCAAGCAAGTAATATAATATGTAAATTGTCGAAAGTGACATTATGTCAACTGCAAAATCATGCTTTTTATTAATCATACATATTTTAGTTTCAGCTTTCCTATATGTACACCTACCTATTTAACAAGTTGTACCTGAAAAATAACGAAAAACCGGAGGAACAGTGCGCATAGGGACAACGGGTCTTCCTACTGTTGTATTGAAGTTACCAAGAGACGGCAGAGGCCAAAGCGACAGTAGACAGAATGCCAGCCCGCATGAGCTGACGCTGGTGACCATGCAGGATATGAAGGTTGCATTAGGACGGGGAAATAAACCGAAGGTTATGGCGCGGGCGTCACAGAACAACAGCGATATCTGGAGCGACACCGACGAGTGCTGCTGCAGTTGGAGTAAGGCACAACTCAACTAGTTTTGACCAAAGTCGAACCATCAGTGCAAGCAGTGCCATGAATGGCAATTGCGGATGAAGGTCACATCTGGAGCGACAGTTAAGTTTACTGCAACAGAAAAACGTTGGAACTTCCTGAACTTGACGCATATTACAAATATTGTTACAAGATTTCTCGTTTAAGCTTCCAAGCCCACGCAAATATATAGCAGCAATTCAAAAGGCGGAAGCAAAGGGAAGCTATGAGAGGAACCGTTAGTTCGGAAATGAGTGACACACCACCAAGAAATGATCAGTAGGTATGGGAGGATGAAAATGGAAAAGCAAGCTATGAACGAAACAAAAGACCCCTCAAGCCCTCATTCAGGTAAGCCAACTTACCCCAAAATTCAAGTGTCACGGTGTACCAATTCACTGCAATATATGATTATAGATGAGACAGTCGGCAATAGACGGATAACAAGACCCAGTCGCACGGAGGAGCCAAGACCCACGTTACACCCTCTCCGAACTATTGCTGTACGAGATATTTAATAGGTATTGAAATTTCTGTGGATGTAAAAGCCACATCATAGTAGCCATGTGGATACAGAAGTCGAGGATCTGTGAAATAATGTCGGTGACATGACGAGACTTCTCCAGTTCGATCACATGGCGCAGTGGAGGCTCCACATGACGTTCATCTGCTCCTCTAGCCGTTCCTGAATATTGCGCCTCGTATAGACAGGACCCCAAGGACAAGCGTCATAACATTCAATAACCTACTGCTACGCATAACTCTACCTATGAAATTAAAGTTCTTATTAGACTTGAGTTAACCGCATGATATAGCAGACTAGCAATATTCCTAATATTCTCAATTAGGGCACTTGCTAGGCTTTACGGGTTAATATCGTGCCCTAAAGGCAGCCCCAATAGATCAGCGACATAACAATGATGAATAGAGTTAATTCAATCATGAGACAGGCATTAGAAGCAGATCAATGGCGTAACAAAAAAGTTCCATTATGGCAGCGACGCACGTGCACCCGAATTAATTGACTAATTGGGAGAGTGGCTGGACTTCAAACTGCACATAGAGACGTGAACAAAAAGCTGATTCGTTTCGTGTGACACAGACTCGCCGCATAAATTTGCTGCAAACACGATATGTGTGACGCGGGCAGATAAGCTTTTGGACCACAGGTGCGACATTAGTGTTTTTAACCCAATGACGCATCAGGCCTGTCCATTTTTCTGAACGACATTAATTGAGTTAATTACAAGATATAGTTTCTTGTTAAAGGTTTAGTTTACACAACTAAATCTTAGTGATACATAAAGGGTAAATTAAAGAGCCTTTAAATTGGTTTAGAGTCTAATAAACTGTCAACTGGACAAAAAGCAAAGGAAGCTTCGGTTTCTAGTAGCAATAACACAGTTTGAAACATCCTCTCTGACAGCTTCTGAGCATAACAGAGCTAAGCCTCCAAACGTCACTGCAACAGGGTGTTCAAAAGAACAAATGGAAGAGATTTCTACGGCAAAAAAAAAAAAAAAAACTGGGAACTCAAGTGCAAAGGATAACTTACTGGAAGGACAAACCTGGAAAAAAGAGGAAAGGCAGAACTGAGATTATAAGCAGGAGTAGGACAAGTTATATACCTAGTTAGCTATAGTTAGGAAATTTAAGCCTCCGTTTCTGAGCAGAACGATATCACAGAGGAAAGAGCAAGGGACATATAGTATGTCACGAGAAACGGGGAACCCATACACGAAGGTGTTCCCACACAGGATCAACGCGCATGGGAACAGCAAGTCGGGAAAGAAGAGGAAGACCAGAATAAAGCATCAGTAAGTAGGAGTATGAAATCGGCAAGGAAGCAAAGTGGGCACGAAAGAGAAACGTCCCGAAGGTTTAGCTAATGGCTGAGGTAACCTACACGGGCCCCTGGGGTTGCCTGGCCCCATAGCATAGGATGGACAAACCTAACCTAACCCATGGCTTATGGCCCATCCTATGCCTCCTGAGGGTAGGAGTAGGGCAAAGGAAGGAAGGAAGCGGAGTGGGTACACGGAAAGAGAGCGACCCAGCCAATGCTTGGGCTGGCGAGGTGACCACCAAGTCCAAGCCGAGCCGTAGGACCTCATACGCTATAAGGACCATATCAGCCGTCGTTGCTTGTGGAAGCAGCACAACTTGAAACAGCCTCTATGCAGCACGCTGGTCTTTATTGTGATAACACAAGCTACACGCAGAGAACTCTCTAGTTCAACAAAATACTTCAATCAGAAATACTGTGTACCGAACTACCGGTATCCCTTTTGATGATCAACAAAGCCGATTTTTCGTAATATATTCAACGCACCTGTACACTAAATATCACATATGACCAGATTTGGTGGCTCTAAAATTCAAAAATGTTCAGAATTGAATTGCTTGGTGGCATCAAGAAAATTTCTGTACGCGTAGATTTCTAGGACCATAAAAACTAACGAGCTGTCGGCTAAATACCCAAGAAATAGCCACCCGTAGCAGTACCTCTAGAGACAAACACCATTAGCACATCTCGCCGCAGAAACTGACAGCTAATATGCCTACACGTCTGATGAACTGCGAAGAGCAAGAGATGATCTGCGACAAGGCTGCAGAGGAAGCGGTACACAGGAAGGGGACCGTAACTTGGCCAGTGAGGAGGTGCTGATGAGGGAAGCAGACCGCCGTTGTTGGTAGCGGCGGCAGTAGCGTAACCCGCGCCAGCAGTGACCAGGTCATGACAACTTACAACATAACGCTTCTTTCCTTAGCTTACCATAACGCCTACTAAGTATTAGTGCGCGATTTAGTAATACTTAAAAGTTTATTGATGACTTAAATTACACAAGTGTCACACACGCATATACTGTATAGTAGCTATATGGATGGCAATGAATTCTGTTAAGGAACTTCTCTGTAGCAGAATGATCGCAAGATAGAAATATTGTAAATACCTATAATTGAGTAAATTCGTATCGACGAAACTCTATAGTGGTCGCTAGCAGATAAAGCATCATTCAAGAAAATTAAGGCCAACATTATGCTATTGACTAAACCTTAGCCAAAGGCATTTCACTTGACTCCTTTAGAATAAAATTTACTGTAACACAACTACGATACTTATGGACCCACATCGATACCGTAAACTTGAGACGCTGTTATACTTTTCTTATACCACCAAACATCGACTGATCCAAGTTCAAATCATTAAAATAATACGCGCGTTCAACAGCTCCTTAACGCAGTTGCTATATATGTATATAGGAACAGCATGAGCAGATCGAGGGGTTCACGTAGTGACGTCACACATCCGGAACATGTAGTAGGGTGTAAAATACAAGGGAAGGAACAACAAAAAAATTAAATGAACTATTACTTGAAATGTTTTACACATAGATTTATAAAATTATTACAAGATATACTTGGGACACATATGTATGACGTACATTAGGATTTTACTTTTATCTTTAACTATTAATCAATATTATACTAAAAAACGCACATTTTGCTCTGGCTAAAATTAAATGAACGCATCAGAAATCTTTATTGCATAATTAATCGTTAGGCTTATGTAGGTACGAAAAACACTTGAAAATTCAATATTTAGTGAACTTTCTGTTACTTTGGATGAATTTGATGCATCTTAGAACACAAGAGCTAATTAATTTCGTAAAAAAAGTTACTTCTCGTCCCTTCCCATAGTTCCTTCAGAAAAAGCCACAAATCGAGATTTTGAGGATTTCTGTTCTGAGCATTCTCTCCGATGACCTTAGAGACAATCTCTACGGGATTTAAGTCAGGACTCTGAGGTGGCACTTCATCACAGCTTTTCTTTCTTTTTTGAGAAAGCTTGTAACTTCTTTTGCTTTGTGGCAAGATGTACCTATTGCCTTGCATAAAAATTGGGGTTTGAACAACACAACTGCGTGGGGAATAGCATGTTGACGAAGAAGTTCTTTATAAACACTGGCATATATTTTTCTTGTCATCTCCCACACCATTACATCCCACCTCCAAACTCTGTACACTGAGGTGATAACCGTTCACCATTTTTACGTCTTACCGTCAAATCTAAACAAATTGAATTTTGATTCACATGAGTTGACTTATATTCCAACATTCATCTGTCCATACAATATGCCCTGTGGTGTTTCGAAGTCAAGACGAACTTGAATTTTCTTCTAAAACAAAAGTTTGCAAGCTGGAATCCCATCCAATAATCATTCGTTAACTTGCGAGAAAATCGTTTTCTGAGAGACTGCCTCCCCTGTTTGCTCACAAAATATGCGAACAAAAGATGTAGCTGTCTCAAAACGGTCTCTAAAAGCCTACTAACAATCAATCGATCTACCCGTTTAGAAGTCGCGGAGAACTGTCGGTTTTCGGCTTTAGTTCAAGTTCAAGTCAACGACACTTAAAGATCTTACGATACCGTGATTAGCTACAATGAGCTGTTTTTCTTCAGGAGTAACAGTTTAACGTTGAAAAATTGAACATAGTTCAATAATGTTCGACAGCTTGTCTACTATAAATCGAAATTATCATTTGTTGAAAACACATACACTGAATATTGCAGTGATCGAGATAACTCAACCGCGTTCAGCTTTTGGCTCGGGTAAAATGCGTATTTTCTGATATTAAGTTGAATGTTCATTTAGGTACATTTAAGGATAAATATAAAATCCTCGTATGTAATTCATGCATATGTTCCAAGAATATTCTATGGAAATTTCATGAATGTAGAAGCAAAATATTGACGAAATAAACATTTTAAAATTTGCTGTTGTTTCATTCCTTGTATTTCGACAACTGTAGGCATCTGAGGCGTTGTAACAGTTTCCCCAAAATGACCCCAAACACCCTCAACTGAAGAGTCCAAGTTACCAGAAATATAAGCAGTCCCGCCACCTCCTCATTACGCAGTTCATATAGGAACAGGATGACAAGAGGGGTCGCTAAGGTGACGAGGGTCAGTGGGTCACAGAGGGTCCAATTAGAGGGACAGGAAGTTGCCCGTTGCCCTCCCACAGGAAGGCCTACACACGCACACAGGAACTGCTCTTTACTGAGGGGATATCGGTACCGCACACTTGGCACTTGCCGTGATTCCAAAAGCATGCTCTATTTCACACAGGAGAGTTAATTAATTAGCTACTAGACTATCGTGACGTTCTTTGAGAAGGCAAGTTTTGATGCCTGTCCTCTCCAGAACTTGCCGGGTAAGCAAAGTTGGTTGCCAAGATTCGGCACAGGTTGTCTATCATGCTCGTTGTCTCCAATCAGAAATAAAGATAAATACCTTCGTTTCTGAAAACGCGATAATAACAATGTTAAAAACTGAATACAAAACGTGTCAATTAATAGCGAGATCCAAAAACGCCTCGAATAGTCGGTCCCTACAACATATTATGTGCTTATCTTCAAGAAGTCAATAAACAAAGAGCAATAATTTTGTAATATTACAAGACGGCACACTAGCCAACACAGTGAGGAGAAATACACCGAGGTTGCAAGAGACCGTGTAGCGTTTAAAACAAGTGACCTAAATTACTAGTGGCATTTACAAGTCAATGAAACGGTGCAGAGACCTTTCACAGAACTCGGGTGGCCATACAGAAAGATGTCAGGTCACACTATGCAAATATAAAGACTTCATCTCTTCCCTTCAGTTATGTATAGTGAGCACTGAGCCAAGTCGAAACGTTGTATGGATGAAATGGGACCGGCCTAATTCAATGTTGGGGAAACAATAAGGGAATATAAGTGACTGACAACTTACACTTTAAATATTAATGGGCAAAATGAGCTTCTATGGCCATTATGCAGAATCAAAAGAATAATGGATCATTTAAGTTGACATAGTGCGACGTGTCAGAGGTCATGACAATTGGCGTATTTGTGCCTATCGATGGGACGAGTCCGACAGTTAAAGATGAAACAAATACCAAGCATGTCAAGAAACACAAATACATGCAGGAAAGAGCGCATGGTATACGATAGGGAAAAATAAAGTATAAGTGAGGTTTTGAGAACGAAGCAAAGTGGGCAGAGACAAATATGACCCAATGACGTCACTAAGCAAAGTCGCCACGAAAGAATGCAGACGATACGCACGATCACCATCACTATCACAGAAAAAGAAGGACACTTAGCGGGCAGGACAGAAAGGTGTTCCCAAGGCAGAGAGTAATTAAGCAGAAGTAACCTATGAGATCCCCTGAGGTTTGCCGCTCCCAAGTGAGAGTACAAATTAGCCAAGCTGCGAGGTCAACAAAGACGCGTATAAAGCAGCCGTTAGCAAAGGGCACACGCATTAGCGCGCAAAACTTAAAAATCAACGAAGAATTAGAGCGAAGGTGAGAGCAAGTACGAGCTTTCACGTTCGTAGCTCTATAGCTTCTTGCCCTCATTTTCTACGGGGCAACAAAAATGTAATCAGGAAGAAACTATCAGTGTCGCTCACTTTCCATCGCAGAATTTTTCCCTGCGGCCTTCATTGCTCTCCTCGGGAGCATCTTTTAGACACGGCATACTAGGTGGCGTTCCGGCGAGCGGCATAATTGTGCTGCATTGGAGCGCGTGCCTGGCGCTCCCCATCGCTTGCAATGAGTGCTTGGGAACAGTTGGTATTCGGGTAACTTGTGCCTTTTTGCCCACAGAGGACATCCGTTTTTTGCAGACAGAAGGAGTTCTGGTTGCCGACAGAAGACTGCTGTTTTTACCGGAAGAAGGAGTCGTGTTTTTTAGCGACAGAGGACTTGTATATTTTCTGCATGACCGGGGGGAGTCCGTTTTGTCAAAAGTAGCTTAATATCCCTTTTTACCGACAGGTAAAAGTAAAGTCAACTTGACCGTAGCTCCACTGGGAAAGCCATGCGTACTGGTTCGCGCAGTGGATTAAGGCCAGCTGACCCAAAAGGAGAGTACGGCTGCAGTCGATCACGGATCGTCAAGAACTATGGTGCCAGCGACGGAAGGTTCTTATGTAGCCACCCATGCCCCCCTCCCCTTGAAAGGCGTTTTATGTCTCTATACGATAAAAGAAAGGGAGTCACTTTTTCAACAGAAGTCATCCGTACTTTACAAATTAAGGACGCACGTCCGCAGCTCCCACTATCTTATTCGAACGGTAGGGCGCAGGAGACAATATACAAAACAATTTTGGTGATCTTAATTAAATGCGATGTACAGAGAGGTCCTCGAGTAAATATGACTAACTATCGACTGAAAAACTGCGTAAGCCTATCTATGTTGCGATAAATCCACACAGAGGATCGCCATTGAAAATCAACAAAATAGCAACAAAGCCATCCCGCTGGAAACACACGCATAATTATATCGGAGACGAGCCAATGGTTTCCAGTATAAAGGGCAACATTTGCGTAACTTGCACTCCCATTTACAAAAACTGGCTAAATCTGTTGAGAAATGAAATAAAAACGACAACTACTAACATCAATTTAGGAAAAATAGAGCCAAATAGTTAGAAAATCTGTAGGGATGGAAATAGACAGAAGCTCACAACTACAAAATACGCATACGTTGACAATGATACGACGGGCACTAATTACGGTGGCTATTTCGACAGCTTCATGTTGCTACCGGGGTGAAAGTATAGCTGTGCCGGAGAAGGCATGGTGCTATGTGTCCAAAACCCGCGTCCCGGGGGCAATATCGCTTCGGGGACCGCGAGATATTAATCAGTGTCGACTGTGTCGTTCACTCTTAGCACAAATGTTTCGATAACTTTATTCAACTGCTACCGAAACTTTGAGCTGTTTTTGTAGCAAATTTCTCGTATACATTGTATATCATGTCACGCAGCCATATCAAGCATAACAATTGTGCTTATAACAGTGAGTGATCGTTCATTTTCATTCGAGCAACTTTATTATGACTTTTTTCACTTTATTAAAAAAATAGCATGCTTAGATGACAAATTTTGTTTTATGAAGTGCAATGATAAAGTTAATGTGCTGCTCTAACAGTGCTCGCCTGATTTATAATATATTAACATAGAAGTCACTGATTTTACAATAAATGATTGAAATTGTATGTTATGCGTGATGAATAAGGTTCATCGATGACGGTTTTTACGGTTTTAATAAAATTTAGGCCTACATGCTCATAGATGACAAGATTTGTTTTATGAATTTCAATGATAATTGGGCTGGTCTAAAAGAGTTTGCCTAGTTTATAATATGTTAACTTTGAACCAATGGTTTCAAAATAAATGTTTACAAATTTGATGATTATATATTCTTTTATTATCCCCAGGAAGATAGTGGGGAAAACTTTTTCATTACCACACTATCTTTCGGAGTTGACACTCTCAGGGCTCCGAAGTTTACTCTTCTACGTTTTAATTGAAGCTTGTTCTGTAAGAGACACCAATTGCAGTTTGTACCAACTTGACATAGTCGGCCATATTCCCATAAATAGACTTTGTTACGGTCTGCACGGCGAAAATTCTGTGCGGCCAATTTTTCTACGGTGAATTTTCTTACGGCCAATTTTCCTACAGCGAATTTTTTACGGCCTATTTTCCTACAGCGAATTTTGTTACGGCCCATTTTCCTACAGCGAATTTTCTTACGGCCCATTTTCCTACAGCGAATTTTCTTAAGGCCCATTTTCCGACAGCGAATTTTCTTACGGCCCATTTTCCTGCAGCGAAAATTCCTAGAACCCCAAGACTGCGCCTAGATACGGTGCAAGACTGCGCCAAGACACGAAGCAAGACTGCGCCTAGACACGGAGCAAGACTGCGCCAAGACACGGAGCAAGACTGCGCCTAGACACGGAGCAAGACTGCGCATAGACACGGAGCAAGACTGCGCCTAGACACGGAGCAAGACTGGGCCTAGACACGGAGCAAGACTGCGCCTAGAGACGGAGCAAGACTGCGCCTAGACACGGAGCAAGACTGGGCCTAGACACGGAGCAAGACAGCCAAGACTGGGCATAGACACGGAGCAAGACTGCGCCTAGACACGGAGCAAGACTGGGCCTAGACACGGAGCAAGACTGGGCCTAGACACGGAGCAAGACTGCGCATAGACACGGAGCAAGACTGGGCCTAGACACGGAGCAAGACTGGGCCTAGACAAGGAGCAAGACTGCGCCTAGATACGGTGTAAGACCGCCCAGATACGGTGTTAAGACTGCGCCTAGACACGGAGCAAGACTGCGCCTAGATACGGAGCAAGACTGGGCCTAGACACGGAGCAAGACTGCGCCTAGATANGAATGGGAGATAAGGGAGGGAAGCGCACACATGCAGAGACCATAAATCAGACGGTCAGTGCGCAGTGCTTTATGACCATTAGTCCATATAGAGATGAATGAATGTGCTGGATGCATTGACAATTTTCAATCTACATATCATACCATACTAATTTTTGTCTGTGCTACCGACGCTTTACGTCACATGCAGGCTAGAAAAGGAGCAAAAACGTAAAGTTTGCAGTTGAGATACAAAATGATTCCTATTCACTACTGCGTACTACGTAGAATACGTTAAAGTTCGACGGAAGAGGACGCAGAGTAAGATAGCAATAAGTGCAAGTAGCTATGACATATGCAGGAAGGTAAGAAAGGAGTATAAAAACGCGCATATAAAGGATGGTGCGAAGGCCAAGTTATAGACTAAGGTACATGGCATTGCTCACTCCACTACAAGAGCTGTTCAGTGACTTCACAAAATATACAATCTACTGCATGTATGTCTCTTGTAAAAGAAAACATACACACCAACGAACCTTTACAGTCCTCATTAAATATTAATTTTCGTAAGTATAGCACTATTCAAGACATCACCCAATGATCCCGCTGGACGACCACAGGATATCAACACCCACGATATATACACAGGTTTTTGATATATTAGTATTGACGTGGTCACTGATAATTATAATTACTGAATGAATGTCATTTATCAAGAGCAACACTTCACGAATGCTCATGATAATTTTGGTTTCAGTTAGGAGTTTTCTTATAAGTAAAACAAAGTTTTTTTTACCAACAATTCATATATCTTGAACTATGCTTTGGCAAATATCAATTTGAGAACCCCCTGAGTTCGCTGACACCGCACAGCATATGCAGTACTCACGTCTAAAAAAAATTATACAATAATTATGCTCCCGTGCCGCTAAAATTATTTCATAACTTAGATTCATTACGAATCACACGAAAATCAATGACGTCGGGGCAATGTAAGTAAGAGACATAGCGCAGGGAAACGTTGCTGTCAATACAGACTGTGGTCGCGCAACACGTAGCTATACATCAAAATCGATAAGTACGTACATGCAAGATTCAATTATTGCTCATTCCTGATGTATGGTGTACGTGGCAATTATTCCCAAGTTACTTGTTTTTGAGTTTCATTTCCCTTATTTCATAATTTGATTACGGTAGCAATATTGAGCGCCCTGAATGGACAATCAGAATAAAAAAAAATACGATAAAGAGCCGATAAGTTTGCAACGCTCAAAGATAATCAAAGCAAGAGATGAAATAGAAGAGCTCGTCCTACTGATCACAAGAGCAGCACAGCAGTAGGAAGGTACTGATGGACGGCAGGCAAGGTGGCGCAATTATTCTCCATCAGCCCCGGCTTTCTCCAAGCCATGTAATCCATCACAGTAACGATGATGCGATCGCTCCAATAGAAAAATCGCAAGCGAAAGACCAGTTCATTATCACTAATACGCTCTATTGTTGCGTCAATGGAGCTCAAGGATGATGATGGCATTGCTTGGGAAATCATGCCCATGCATTTGCCTGGTGTTTGTGGCGACGTGNAGTAACGATGATGCTATCGCTCCAATAGAAAAATCGCAAGCGAAAGACCAGTTCATTATCACTAATACGCTCTATTGTTGCGTCAATGGAGCTCAAGGATGATGATGGCATTGCTTGGGAAATCATGCCCATGCATTTGCCTGGTATTTGTGGCGACGTGAAGGAGCATGAGCGAAAGTACCTACTTCATTTTCTGGATAAAGCGTTAATAAAATGATAAGCAATAATATCAGAAAGACAGCGTAAGTGCGCTCTGTCTGGAGTACAATACGTCAGCAACGCATCCCAAAATATACGACAGAAAAGAACATGGAGACCATCTGGACTCTGAAGCATAGCTAGGTACTTCCATTTCTACTACTTGCAACAAACTCCAAAAATAACGCAATGGCGGAAGTACCGATAGCAAATGCACATAACATTGCAACTGAGCATCATCAAATTACGCGACATGGAGCAGGCAGCGTAATGCATTAGAGAAGAAACACCAAATAACTACAAGAGACGAAACGTACGAGAGATACATGTATTACCCTGCAAAAAGCTCAGCCACACTGCGCGCAACAACTCGCCATTATTAGCTCAGCTGTATATATGCAGCTTATCATATCTCACGGATATGACTACAGTCGAGCAGAGCATGGGCGCGACAGCAAGTCCCGGACACGCGAAACGTCGTGCAGTACGTACATGAGATATTGTACGTACGAGTGCGGTGCACTGACGTCCACCATCACGGCTATGTCTCCATAAAATTGCACTACACTGAGTACACTGGTACTGTAGCGGCTCAGGAACCCAGCTAGAACCGGATACAGCGAGCATATATGTATACTAATGAGGCAGGACAAGAGGAGAATGAGGGCAGGAAACTGCAGAAACTACTACATCTTTTCACAGCAAATCAATCAACATATCAATTAAATCGGAAAGCCGTATACAGTATAGAAAATGTATACTTGCTTAGAAGCACATTGTTTACGGTAATATATATTAGGCTCAGCAACAAATATTTATACACGTTTAGTAATTCCAACTAAAAGCAGCCACAAACTACTTCACACAGATGGTGTAGCCTACGAACAAGTGTATGTAGTAAACACTAATTGAACAATTACATTTAGCAAATCGTAACCGCCAATACACGCAAAGTACCACTGAGCTGCATATATACACATATATATATAACTCATGTCCGATGGCTCCATCAACGATATATACAAGTTGAGCTTCCCAGTAGTTTGCTGTCACAAGTATTTGAAAAAGTATTTCAAAGTTCTTCAATAACATTAAGGCGAAAATACATTATACGGGAATACTAAAAAAATAAAGCATGGTAGCAGATGAACCAAATAAAAAAATAAATAGCACATCAATTGACGGTGTTTATTCCCAAAAACTTCACTGCTCAATACGAAGAGAACCACAATACGGTATCGAGCAAGACCGCCGTTGCTGCAGCTCCTAAAGCCTCTATTTTATAGTTCAGTTCATCGACTATGAATTCGAACTCGTTTGTTGAGCACAACACAAGCAGGATATCAAAGAGCTGTCGAGGGCCTATCCAGTACAACCCAACACCCACCCCAGTTGGCCTGCACCACTGCAATATCAGAAGAAAATAATTTACAACGCAATACAGGCATCAAATAAAGAGCAGCCACGACGCTGGAGGTCCAGTTACAGACAGCTCTAATGAATAACGCGCATTCACAAGAGTCGCTCGCATGTCGGACGTGCTCAAAACATGTTAAGAGAAGCCGGGACCTGGGACAGCGGCAGTCAACAGATTCGTATTACGCAACGCAGTTCCTCCTCGAGCAGGAACTCAAGCTGCATTTACATTACAAGCAGCCCCATTGACATGTGTAGCTGCGTTGTAGCATCATTTAAGAGTCTTGCACTTGCTTTGAAACTCGTGGCACAAACACATGCAGGCGGGTAAGATTTAATGCACTGTATATAGCCACATGATATGCGAGCAACACTCGATTTAATTCAATGGAGTATACGCGTAAAATAAGAGCCTTGGACTCGCTTTGAAGTTTACGGCGCAAACAGATGCAGGTAAGAAATCACACTACATTAAGCCAAATGACACGTAGACAGAGAGTAATAACTATTAACTATACTATGTTACATTTCCAATTGAAATGCAATAAGCTTTTATATACATGTACGTCGGTATCCTATTTCACGATGTCGAAATAAACGGGCAAGCACAATTTTTATCTAACAACAGAAATACTCTAGTAAAAAGTGGCCCAACCGCTGGCTCTCAATATGACTACAGTGTCAAAAATAATTTAGAATGTCATGCTCAGGACTCGAGTGGGGTAAACAAGTATCTTTGGACTCTAGAGAGGTAAATAAGTATCTTTCACAATATATACCATCATTGGCCGCTGTGTCGAAGAAGTAAGCACACGAAGGCGTAAGAAAACGAATACTATGAGCAACTCAAGAAACACACGAGGCTATGGCATCAACGGAGTTCCAAAAGGCGTCAGGTGTCGAAGGACGAGCAGATAGAAATGTCAGCACCGGAACTGCATTACCAACATTGCCAATACGGTAACAACAACGGAAGTGAGTATAAGGTCTCCCTGGTGCACAAGAGAGTTGATTAACATAACACGGCAGGTCCATAAGAGTGAGGCCACACATTTCAAAGGAAGAATTGCATAAGGGGTGCGTGCGATGGCTGGAGTTCCCGTTCCTTTCAGGTGACGCACAATTTGAAGCCACCTCGGTCAGTTCAGCAGGACTACCTACCCACGGCACAAGCAGCAGCACCGGAGCGTTTCTATCTGAATGATCTGATGAGGAGAATTTCAAAGTGACCGTCTCCGAAGTCATTAGAGTAAAATAGGAAGAGCGGTGCGGATTAAATGTCAACAAAAGCATTCATATAGACCTACTCGTCTGAAGCCTATAGGTGAAGAGAAGGAAAAGAAGGGACATGTGGAATATAAACAAATGAGGACCCTCTGTGTAGAGAATCGCGCAAGGGAAAAGCAAATTGGAAGAAAAGAAAGAACAGCAGAAGACCGTTATGGTACGAGGAAACGGCACGCAACACAAGGAATGCGAAGGAACATATCCCGAGGAGCAAGCACGGTGTATGTGCCTATCATACATTCCTGGTGCCTATCATATATCCCAGAAAGCAGTAAACTGAAAGTAAACCTCAGAAAATAACAGCCGACTTACACGACAAGCGTCACAAGACAGCAGAGAAGTGCGTCACGTGATCCCAGAGAACCCTTACCTCCAGCGTTCAAAGGCGCCAAAGCGTTTACATCATCCGGGACTCGCGTCGAAAACCCCCGGCACCGAGGAACCAAATATCTGGAGAGCCTGCATGACCTTGGTATTTATTTTCTCAACGGAGATCATAGCAAAGAATCGAATGCCGTCCATTCGAGTGTTTTTGCTTGACTTCTTTGAGCATTCGCGAACGTGCTTGACTTTTAACACAGAGCCTTTAATTAAATAGGGGAGACGACAAAATTCTCGGAGGCTCAAAAGAGAGATGCAAGTCAGGGGCAAAAACAAGCAAGGTCGCGGGGATGAACACGATGATGCAACGTACACACACACGTACGACGC
>LQNS02000140.1:13215076-13237446 GCA_001587735.2 Parhyale hawaiensis
CGGAAACTGTACTTTCGCACGAGTATATTTTATACTTTTATACAGCGAAATACTTCTCACTGGTCACATCTCAGCTGACGGTAACTCTACAGACCACGGATGACAAACTATGCACGTGTCACATATGAAGCGAAACCCTAACCCTATATGTGCCAGGCTGCTATCTTGCTGCCAAGGCCTTTTCCTGTAGGAATATAACAGGACAAAAGCCCTTGGAACAGAGTATCACAGCCTGGTATGAACAGCGTTAAAGCAAGGAACATTCTGCAGCTCTTCGTATAATACTCAAACAGTTGCTTATCGCTTAGCATTGCCAATCACACAAATATACGATGATACTGTATGACCAATACTCAATAATGTCAACATGAGAACACATGAACTAAATTTACTTCATGCGACAATGCACACACCCAATAATAAACCCATGGGAAATGAAACGTTCTATACAAGAGCGAAAAAAAAAATATTTCAATGCTTGCAAAATAAATTACGTAGAACATATTACGGCATGATAGAGGCTCGGTATAAGCAGAGACAGTACCGTACTACTCTACTATTTCATCAGTTACGTATAGATTCGAGGTTCCACCTTTCCTATTCAGGAGAACGGCGACCCACAGAAAAGAAAATGAATTTAGTACGTGAAGCAAAACGAGAAATCTTTGTGCGGAAGAATTACATGCCTACTAAAATTAGCAACCAGGCAGTAAGTAGTACCGGAAGAAAAGGAAATACGAGGCGTGGATTTTCCTGCATGCCCACACCCGGATATCCCCCAGCAACAACAGCCCGTGCTTGAGCAAATAATGGCGTATGCTAATACTGAAGTGGGGCTATTATTAATATTAGCCTGACTCGAGGCAGGAGGCAATGGTAGACTGGGCAGCCGAGATTAGTGGGGTAGTAACTTCGTGACGACGTTTGGGGCGTGGTAGCTGCAGCTTCCGAGGATATGGAAGAAGAGATACATGTACTCAAGCGAAGAAATATGCCAGGGATGTTAACAAAAACAATAATATCTTTTTACGTTTAGAAAAATCACTGTCCGGGAATAAGCTACAATATATAAAAAAATATTCAAAGCTGAACTGCAATACTAATAATAATAATATTAGCAAAATAAATGATGTCGCCTTACTTACAAAACGCGCATAGTAGGCTGCATCTATAAGGGAGGGAAAATACAAAATCGGAGAGCAAAAATGTTCCAAGTAATTCAATAAAATCAGGCAATGTCGCTGTCATAATGAATACTGAAACCGATGGAGTTAATAACAAGCAAGTTCATGATAATTGGGTTGCCTCCCTTTATATTGGACTGCTTTTTTCTAATCAGCGACAACACAATGTATGCTAGAAATTATGTATTAATATTTTGCTCCTTCACATATTTTTAGAAATGCGGACATCAGCTGGTTCTCCAAGAATTTTGAACAGGGTGGTCCTAACAAATAGACCTCAATATTTACGGCCTCAGACGCTCACCCAACAACGGTTTCAGAATTTAGCCACAAAGAAACGGATCTTCGACTTCCAAAGACATAATAGTACTTCTTTCGTCGCGATGTGGACCTGTGTCACAATTCAATCTACCTGCTACATAACCAATCGACTAGTGCATTACTAAATTTACCGATCATCTATAATACGCGTTAATGCTTTATACCAGCATAGTTAAAGAGCAGCTCCTAGTCTCATAATAGAACTGCGCTTTCACGATTTATTAATTTATCAACTATAATTGAAATCAACTTAGGCATTTTGAGAGAAAATTGCTGATCAGCGCTGATTCTTTATAGCAGGCCAAAAAAGAAGCGACGCACGCAACTTCACATGAGTTCCTGTAACGGATGGCGTTACCTACAGTATGAAGCGAATGGTGCATGTCACCCTAACGATGAAAAGCAGACTCCTCATACCGCAGAGCAACAGTCGCAATGTCATGCAACAATGCAAGGAATAGCGGCATTGAGGCAGCCACAGCTAATGTTTTCTAAAGACCCTTTATTTCTTACCATTGTTTTCAAGCAGTACGAGCAGCACGCTCGAATGACGCCCCGCCACTCAAAAAACGCGGAAAATCCATTCTCTCATTCTCGCGACTGTCCGCGACACACCGCACGCAGGTAGGCAGTCGCCGCAGTCGTATACGAGCAGATCGAGCCACAGACTCCCCACCCACAAGACACAATGATATATCATTTACGTCATAGAGACTTGCGACACGTGCCTCACACTCTTTGGTTGGTAGGTAGCTAGATACATACGTAGCAGACGAGCAGGTAATATTACATCGGGCATACGATATAGTATTTTCGTCATACGATACTTGCGACACGTGACTGACACTTTATGGTGCATCTCAGACGAGCAGGTTTTATTATAAATCGGACACACTAGGCGATATAGTATTCATCATAGTAAGCGAGTGACGTCATGGCGTACTCGGCAGACACAGGCGCGCGGTTTGTCACCAGGATGCATGCATCGGTACGGCTCTGCAGTAGTTCGTACGCGCAAACTTGACGTTGTGTTGGCACTGACAGCTTGAGACTCCACGCCAGTCGCAGGAAGAAGCGTTGTGCTGCATTGTAGAGAATACTCGCTACAAATGAACGTATAAAGTGGTTACTTTCCATACGTATTGAAAAGCTTGCGGCCGAACAACCAGTAGATCGGCAACGCTTCACTGGGAAGAAAAGAAAAATCCCCGTGATGGTACCTTCGGATCGGCCGGCAAACACGCGAGTGAGAGAATCGCTCGGGCGAGTGAGTGGGAGGAGGTGCAAGCGTCGAGGGTTGCTGCACCACAGCGCTGCATTGCAAGGGTTTCCCGAGCGGTGCCTGGTCGGTTTTTCTCACACGTTCGAAGTTTTAGCGCCATTTCTACCGAAGACAGCAGCTGCAGCGCGCAGGGTGCTTGTTTCGAGAAGGAGAGCTGAGTAACGGGCACACGCCGAGTAGGTACTCGGGAGTATCATTAACGGAAGAGATTTGGCGAGCCAGAGGAAGCCAGGTTATAGAGAAGACATTACATAGACTTCAATTTCGGAAATAGAGCTCAGCTATACGGAATCTTTTAAATGGAAATATACATAATCAAAAAGTGGAGGTACGACTTTACTGAATATTTGCTATGAAAATAAATGTAGTGAGTGAGTACCGACTAGAAATAAAATGTTCAAAGAACGAAGCCAAACACAGCGAAGGCATTTAAGCGGATAGTGAACATTCAATATGTAGCTATATGGCAAGAGTGCAAACGAAACAGACCAATAATATGTATCCGTGGCAGTTAGCTATCAGCAGACCATCGGTAACTGCTCTTAAAGTTCTACACATAAGCAAATACCCAGCCAACAGTAGAACAACTATTCGACTTAGAACCATAAAATTTATGCGATGAAAGAACAAAGAGCACGGGACACAGTTTGAGCAACAAAATTACACAGCACAATGGTCAACCACACTGAAGGACTTCGCCGATCTTCTGACACGCGTAGTTCTCTTTCAGTGAAGCCTCAAAAGACACAACTTTTCGCGAAGACGCATATAATTACTGTAGATGAAGCAATTAAGATTTGTATAAACAGAAATGTCGGCGATGATCCACCCATTCGCGCCGACAGGAAAAGCCTATAGGGGCATCAGAAATAGCAGCTGCATGGGCTAGTCCAACGGATCACGTGGTGGTAGTCTTGGCAGTAGCTTGAGCAGGGGCTGCTAAATGCTTCCTCTGATGGAGTTGCGATGCTTGCATGTGTACACAGAGGTGAATTTAGGTGCTCGATCATGGGGTATTCCCCAGCAAGTGTACTTTGCACAGTGACAATTATTAACTCTATGTTATTCGTAAAGGCATTGGCTACAAACCATAGAAGAAGCACCTATATGATGGCAGCGTCTATATCGGAAGTGGACAAGTCAAGGGCTAAATTGCAACCGCGAGTACGCAAGGATTCTACCACATGGACTTGTATTGAAATGTTTCTGGTGATCCGCTTCGTATCAGTTAGCATCACGTTATATTATCCATAATAAGTACTAAAGAAGGACTGGTGTCATTAACTGATTCGGTCCCGCAGCAATGCTAAACGACTTCTTCGATGTGGCGCTCATTGACGACAGCGAGGCTCAAAAAACAGTATGCGTCTTACATTTCACATTTTTTAGCTTTATGTTCTTAAAGACAAAACACTTATAAATATAAAATGTAAATAACTGGGCAAGCGACGTCGGTTCTACGAAATTTGGCACGTTCAAGCATGGAGCTGGATCAGTTCATACTACCATGATTATTATTATTAACGTGGCCTGTTTAATTTCTTTGGAAACCCCTGACATATTACGACAAGATCATAACGTGACAAATGAGCAGCAATGTTGACAAATGATTGAAAATGCACATTGGACCAAAGAACTTATCTGCCCGATGGGAAACGAACGGGAAAGAATCGACAGCTGCCACCCAACTACCACAAATAAACTACACCACACTCAGCAAATAGACAAGACTGCCAACTGGAGAGCGGAGCCCTGGGATTCTTTACCAGGAATTTTGCGTACAAATCCAAGGTCATGATCACTCCCCTGTACAAAACACTAGTGTGCCCACATTTAGAGATTACCGTTCAATTATGGCCGCCGCATCATTGCAAGCACAAAGATAGAATTAAAAGAATTTAACGCAGGGCAACAAATTTATGCCTGATGAGCGCCGCCTACAGGAAGACATTGATTTCCCTAGATCAAAGATGACTCAAGGGGGGGCAACTAATTAAATAGAGACATCCAGCAATTGAATATCTTCAACGACGAGCCTACGAGGTTTTCTTCATCGAGGCGTTGAAAATCGCCTCTGAAACGTCAAAAAATTCAAATATAAAGAGCAAAGAACTACTCTAAGCCATTTTTTTCAGTAGGTACTTATAGAGAACACTTGGAAGGGAGTCTCTTCCAAAGTTGCCGGCGCAGACAACCAATACGTTCAAAAATATTGCCAAGTAGCTACAGGCAGCAAAAACCCCCTCCCCCCTCAACAGCTGCTAACGGCTCTTCCAGGCCGTACTAACTCTTAATGGTCGTATCTTTACCTGCCACAATAAGAAAATCTCTCAGGCCCTTTAACTACTTTAATGTCTAGCTACGGCAATAGCTCACAGAGGACCCAAGAGTTCGTCCCTGTTGGGCTCTGAATTTGGCCCTGTATGGCCCGTCTACTGTAAACTACCTGGTCTAATCTAATCAAATACAGTTTCACCACAGACAGCATATGCAGTGCGTACATTAGAAGCAACGTACTAGAGCTACACCAACATTGCTGAACATCCCCTTGTCTCGGAGCGCCGGCCCCCTCCCCATGCACTTGCGCAGCTACAGAACACAGCATTGAGGTATGTATGTCCTGTTGTCACACAGCAACGCGCCTTGCGGCACATACGGTTAGCGTCAATCTCAAGAGCATTAAGCGCTCATAGTGAGTGGTACGACAGCTTCGAAAGGCTCTACAAGTGCGGGACATATGACCATTTCTATTCTCCGATGTCTAGAGAAGTTACACGAAAGCTGGTCTTCTGCTGGTGCACTGGTTCTTAACAACGGGCGCTCGCAATCCCTGAACTAGGGTGCGGTACGTAATAGAATTCCAAGGCAATCGAGGTAACATTGCTAACAGCAATACTGCAGTGTCGGGAAAATTCTTTGAAACCTAACTAATTTAAGGGAAAATGAAGTCGTGTGTAAAGTACTTTATAGAAAAATGGCAATAGATTACTTAGCCATTATTACTTTATTGGGTCATTTCAATGACTTCTCTGAGTTTTTCAGGGATATCTTCAGATGTGTAACTGAAATAGTTAGATTCCACTGAATCCAAGAGTTATAGCTCCGGTATGTAGGAGTGCAGTCTCAGCTGGTATTCTTCCTAGTAAGATTCCTGTTTTTGTTGTCCAACAATTTTCTACAGGATTTACATCTTTAGACAAAACTTTTCCAAACATACAGATGGGCAGCTATTGAAAACCAAACATTCCACATTGCTGATGAAAATTGACTTTAAACAACATGCTTGTACTACCACACCTTGGAAGCTGCTTAAACAATCTTACAGTAGAAGCAGTTTACAAATTATAGCTCACAATAGCTTCATTGTAAAATAGGGCAAATTAAGATAAAACCCAAGCTGAAACACACTGACGACTGATGTTAGAAACGAAGCCAAATGGTGTATCTCAGGGCCCACTTTCATATAGCGTATTCTTTCGAAATTTAATATTTAACGTAGACAGAGATAAAGAGTGGATTACTGTCTTTAAGATATTCATGACAAGCTAATAGCAACACTCTGGAGAGAGAAAACAAAATCATAGGTTGGGGACAGGTAGCCCTGCGCTTCTGTTAGAACTTTCCCACCATCCCTCGGACTACGATAATTTTCGCGATGTCCACAGCACTGCTGGGCGACGCCCACATTGGGAACCGTTGAGGAGGATGGGCCCAGCAAAGACGAAGGACACACAACTAAGCGTTGGGAGAAGATACGCAGAGAAAGCGAACGCTATTAACTTTATGCGTTGAATTCATAGACCGCCCGTCGTAAAGAACAAGTACTGGGAATCTTGCGGCGCCGGCCCACCTCACGGCGCACCAAGTTGTTCCCAATATACTGGGAAATTGGTGAGGGGGGCATAGCTACATGTAGCGGTGTCAAGGTGAATGAGAGACACGAAGCGCAGAGAAATGATAAGGCAATGCCCTGTCTTCATAATTATAAGCTGTCTCTTGCTAACACTATAACTCATGATTTTATCTCGTTTTTCTCTTATATGTGCCGTAGCAACACTGTTTGCAAAGCGGCATATATGGTACAATATGGTAATAACCCCTAACAGAATATTTACAACACTGCGTCCCAAGGATCAAATTTACATTAAATTGATCAAAAACGTCACATATTTTAACACAAAAGGTAGTATTGTAAATATATATTTTATTTTAATAAACGGAACTGCAGCAACCTTCTCTGCCAGGCATGCATCATAAGTTTCAAGTCTAAAATTTGTAGAAAATAACTACTAAATCGTCCCGGGTTTTTTCAGTGACGGATGAAAACAAACAGTGCTTCTAAAAGATATTCCAGTATTCGATAAGACACTATTGCCACCAAAGGTGTTAACCCTTCACTAGCCGCCTAAATATACATTGTATGAATGATATTGCAGTAAAATTCCTGAAATTCCGAAGCCTGAAACACGAAACTATCATAAATTTTAGGAAGCTAACTTAAAATCCACACAACCTACAAGTCGATCGATATTTTTGCGTTGATTCACACAGTTTATGTTTTTTCAGCTTTATGTTTATTAATATAAGCGTTCTATAAAAAACCTGGACGACAGTTTCAAAATCAAATGTTGTTCGTAAAACCACTGAAAGAATTGCCTTTAATTTGCTATTCTATACTTTCAACTGAATACTAAAAACATTAAATTCAGAACGACTCAAAATTCGGACAAACTAAGACCACCGAATTTTCAAATTTCCACTTTAATAAAGCAGTATTGAACGAGGCTGGACGGGCCTTTCGAGAAGCGAAGGCTCGAAGTGTTCAATTTTGACGCAAAGTCTAGGAAGTAGCACAAGAGGTATATCGAATATCTTACCACATTCACAAGGTTCCAGTAAATAAATGTAAAATAATTTTAACCAGAAACCTTTGGTAAGTCGCACTGCGTGCTAAAATTACCGTACAGAACTAACGATTTCGGTCGTCAAAAAAACACACGAAGAATGTACTGCAATTAAAACTTTCTTGATTAAAATTAATTAGATAAAATTTCTAACTTTTCGTGAACGAAATCCGGTCCAATGTGCTGGAGTTGGGCGTCAACAAGTATTCGGCGTACCGAAAACATCACCCAACTTTTTGGCGGCAAAACAGAAGCGAAATACTAAGATAAACCATGTCTAATCGTTACTATCAATATTAAGTCAAGTCCTGGCTTATGCCCCCCATACATGAACCTAAACAGAGCAGGAAAGGAAAAAAAAAAGAAACGATAACTCATTTACTGAATCTTATCTGGAGGCTGTAGCCATTATATCAAAGGACACAGAACCCTGAGGTTTCTGTCCCTGAATAGCAATACTGGGAACAGCAAAGCGAAAAACGAGGAAACGCAGTAAAGCAAGGGATGGCAGTAAAGCGGGCACACCGAAGGAGTAGCTAATATCTCATACAATATGAACATTGCAAAGACGAAAGGAGCTGCAAGCAGCGTTGGCAGACGAGCGAGCCTGCTGGTGCAGCGGCGGGGAGAGATGAAGGAGGAGTTAGAAAAAGGGCTCCGAAATTAACCGTGACTGAAGCTGTTGCCAACCAATGTTATTGTTTACATGACCGAGTGCGGGTGAGCCGGCGCGTCATGGCGTTACGGCGCCAGGAAGTGGCATGCAACGTTAAAAAGTACCGAGGTGAGTTTTAAAAGCACGTGTAACTGTGTACGTTTCAGAGAGCACGTATTTCTTTTCGTGGAATACGTGCTCTCCACAGGGCTAATAAGACACATATTTCACGAGCGCTGTTAAGGCGAGCATCCAAAGATGGTTAACCTCAGAACTCATGATGTGTGTAACCATTTGAGACATGGGAGTCACGACTGTCATGTCTGCAATATAGGAAGTTCTGGCAAGCGTCTTGCAGCCGAAACACTTTACCCTAGAAGGGATGACACAATACACCCCCGCGACAGCGAAAATTTTGGCGAGACACTCAGCTTTGGTCACGACTGGCATTACGGCGATAGGATTGCAAAAGCGCGGAGGTTAACGTGTAACAAGTCGAAGCGTCGATGTGGCACGGATGCGTGAGACGAAAAGAGGAAATTGGGAATTCTGCAACGTCAGGGTAGCATTGGAAAGGTATGTAAATTGTTAACAATGCTAAATTACATGGCTATGTTGATAAACGCGAGCACAGCGGGGGAGACGTTCAGATATTAAACGTTAGGAGCATGGAAAAGATGAGCATTTTACAAAACCAAGCAAAACCTGTGTAACTGAAACTATTTATGATAGTAATATTTGTATACATAAGAAACTGAACTATACTGAACTTTAAAGAGCACGCCGAGAGGCCCAAAGACATAGATTACACCAATACGCTCTTACAGGCTCATGGAAGTACTTCCAGGCTGAAATTGGAAGCGGTGTAGTCGGATATGCACGTCAGCAGCTTAACTCTCTTGAGATGCTTTTATCACTGTTGACGACAAAAGCAAAGAAGAGTTTAGCTGTAACACATGATGAAGACCCAAACATACTAATGACCCAGGTACCGTATAGTAGTTTCGCTGCTGCAATACCTCCGATACTGCCACCAAATTCAATGCTTGAAAACATTTGGTGCAACGAAGTTGTTCAGTTGGGCAATTATAAGTTTATATAAGTAGCCCCAAAACCCAGCCAGCATGCAGTCTCGCGTTATATCTCAAGCATTTCGGTATGTTTCCGAGGTACCTCGTACAATTCAATAGCAATCTAAGTGATGTTATATGTTAGAGGCAACTTTCAACCAAAAGGGTCGCTTTCTACGATAATATCTTCTCTGTACAGTAAACTAAACCTAGTACGTTAGGACTGAGGTTCTGGTGGTAATGTAGCATCAGAACGAAGTCCAGTCCTTTTCAATTGTTCCAAAAACTCTATTGACAGGAAAGTTCTCAAAACAGTTTTTCGTTTCTCTAGCCCTCATGTCCCACAACAAGCCCTCGTTTAGACTACACAGTCTTCTGTGCAACTTGCAATGCCTGTTTTTAGTGCTCACGCTCTAGACACAGTCCAAAGGCCGGAGCTAAGCTGCTACATAGTACGGCATGTGTAGTTTAAAAACGCTTTAGTATATTTAGCCAACGAGCAGCAAACGATCTTTTCAAAACTTCAGTCCCCCAAAACATCTATGGCACCCGAGCGCCAACGGGCATGTGCGTGTATGCTCGGTGAGGGCCACGGGCACCTATAAAACTGTACGGTTCAGTGACCTCGCGAGCAGAGCGCCCTTGGGTCGCTCACGAGCGACTACGAGAGATGGCGTCTCTATCTCTCTACGAGAGGCATCGCGGCACCAGTAATGTAATAGTCGCTCCCCAACCCCCGTCAAACACACATAACCAAAGCATATCGCACGTCTGAGATACAGCCGAAGAAGGACGTTGAACGAACGGGCACAGAAACGTGACATTCTACTGGTTTCCAAAGCGGTCAAAACACGGTACCGTAGCCTACAAAGTGAACCTGCACGCGACTACCTGCCAGAAGCGCTACCACAGAAAGCAAGTGTGCAAGAGTCTTCCTACTAGCTTCAAAGGAAATAAAAGTGTTTTCAAAAATGTTACTAATTGGTCATTGACTAGGTACGATCCGTTACTAGCGCGCGTTTCTCGTACTTGAACAAACTTGTGGAAACAACCTGCGACTCGAGTGATATGCCCGAAAAGGATACAATAATATTACACAAGGATCACTTAAGTGTAGCTCAATAGTTGATCACATAAAGAATATAAATTTGGGGGATTGCGTAACCAACTGAAGTTACAAGATATCTACTGAATTTATACAAAATACAAGATATAAAGGGTCTTCACAACATTTGACAGGATAAACAATCGGGAAATGATAGAGAAATAAAATATTTTCGCAAAAAATGACGTTTTCATGCTCAACCAAAGAAAATTTCCATAAAACTACAGAGTTTACGCATGCATGACGCACCAGATAAAAGGATCAACAATAGCATCCACTCACGTATAGCAAAGTTTATCCAAAGGAAGCCAAGTGCGCAGAAAGCGGCACGCTGATTGCACCCTTCGCTAGACCACAGTGAAAAGATTCCTGTACGGAAGAGCGAGAAGCTCTTCCCATCTCAATAGGGATCACGGTGATCATCAGTAATGAAAGGTCTTTCTTTTATTTGCCTATAGAGCTCGCGCACAATGAGTGGGCTGCTTATAGGAATGAGCGGTGAGTTTTCCTCCTACAGATCGCTGTTCTCTTATTGAAGTTGCTGCTCTAATGAGGAGTTCATAAAAGCGCAAATTGATAGTAAATGAATACGCCATGTTCTCATTACAGAACTGCCGTAGTGACAGCGATATTAAATGGAAGGAGATACTAACTATGCAAAACTACGATGAGGTGGTAAAAAGAACAACACAAATAGTCGGTAAATGAAGCGGGTGAATTCTCATTAGCTACATGAAGTGCGGTGCCTATACTAACGGTGATGTTAAATGAGGGCAGTACACAATCGAAGATGGAAAATACAGTAACGTAGGTATACATACTTTGATGCTCCAACGTAAGCTCCAACTATAGCATATTGGCAGTGCACGTGCCCGATTTCTAAGTCATAGAATGATAAGATACAGAAGAGGGGGTCAAGATAAATAAGATTTTACGCATCACGAAACAATAAAACACGAGCTATAGCAAACAAACAGGCATCAAATTTAAGGTACGACAAACGAATAAATACGCCTAATAAAGGCGTTAAATCAATTTTTTGCAACATGAAGAGGCGCAAATGTAAAAAAAAAACAAAAAGAGCTCCAGAGAAAAAACTTTATTAAAATACGATTTATCAAAATAAAATATCGACTGATGAAAAAGGGACTAAAAGAAAGACTGAAAAGAGTGATTTCACAATAAATTACAAACAACCTAAAAACACAGAGAAGTTCATCAGAACATTATAGCTATTATACTCCCAGTTTTATATATTGCTTCAAAATAAAAAAGGCGAAGGCAAGGGATGCGCCGCACCAGATACAGGCAGAACCCTTTCCAGAGCCTTTGTTCTCAAAGGTGCAAAAGCTTAAGTAGGATGAATGGCAGCAGGAAATGGCAACATTTGGAGGCAGGTAACAATGCGGAGATGGCGGATGGCATTTACGATACTAACTTTTGCACTATTTTTGCAGAGAGGAAGCTAACTCTTTGTAGCGCCATCCCACAGAGTCAGAAAATTTTTACCACTAACGGTGAAGTGAAGCAGGGCGACGCATTCAATTGATGAAGTTGCAGCGAGTTACATTAAATTCAATTCAATCGCCAGAGCTTTACAACTGCACTGATAAGGAATATTTTGTCGCTGGGCAATTATTGGACTCAGCTGACTGTGAACTCAATGTTACGGGTTCGACAATATGAGAAAAATCAATTAAGCTCACTACGAAAGTTCTCTCTCTGATATGCATACAACAGGAGGAAGCATCCTTTCAGCCAAATAACACAGCCTGGGTAAGATAGGGCTCTGTCAAATGCGCTACTGGGTCACAACACGTGAATCCTAGGCGTTCATTTTCGAAAAAAGTATTAGCTCACACACTGCAATAGAACGGCAGGCTTCCGTTCCGTGGCAATTAACGCTAGGAATACACCAAGAAACTCAATAAGTGAAGAAACGTCATGAGACGGGCAAAGGTTACCTACAGTAGCAGTAAATACTACTACTCTATTCAGTAATTTCGTTGCCAAGCTTTGTAGGTCCATTTAAACGGAAGAGCCCATTTAATTAATGATTATCATTACTAATTCATGACAAGAAGAAATAAGGTCAAGAAGCATCGCAAACACCCACTGATGATTACATCAAGGGGTTGCAAAACAAATTGCTCATTAAATCGAACGACGACTCCATGAAAAATGTGTTTTTGAGCATGTGCTATTTATGGACGCTGAAGCTAATTAACCTAAACTTCAAAAGCATAATTCTCACTTTGCGAAGCACAATTTTTGCATGCTTCCATAGTGGGGTTGAGCGCAATACCGGAACGCTTAATTGAGAATATGTGAACGTTATAATATTCCACGTATCATAAAACGAGATCCAATTATACGCTCAAAGACGCATGGCGCGACGAAAATGCATTGCTGTTACTTCAAAGTCTCGCATAATGTGACAGAAAGCGCATTTATAATCACAGAAAGGGCGATGCGTGTCATAGAGGTACGGTCGACACGATCATAGATACACTACAGCAATACTTTGGAAGTCGCAGGCTTTGCGTTAATCGCTATCTGTTTTGCAGAGCCGGCATTCAAGACTTCGATAAAATCGCAATACAGCGTAAATGAACCATCTATATATACAATTATACATGGCTCTCAACAAGAAAACTTGAGGGCCCTGACAACTGTTGTGACTCATTATATTAGCCTTCTATGCTGTTAAATATCACAGTCACCGGGAAGGAGACCAGGTCATAGTAAGGCGAGCCCAATCTTTAAATAAACAGACGCTTCACCTGGCCACCGTACCGTACCATCAGACTCCAGAGCAAAACAGATGAATATTCTAGCGTCCAGTATCCTTTATCGAGAGCCAGACTGTTTTGGCAGCAGAAATCAGGCATATACGTAGGTGGTCAAGTAGTGACGCTGATTCTATACGTTGAACATTGTATCATTTTTGTCAACGCAAGCAAAAAAAATGAATCTTGAATTAGAAAATTTCTAATGCAAACTGATGTAGAGAATTGGAACCGTTCCTTTCTACGCCAGAATAAATAAGAAACAGGAGTACTTTGCTATGATGCAAATGAGAATTTACCGAGGCACATCCAAGAGTAAATATACAGACAATTTCCCTTCCGCTAACAGTAAGCACATTAGTTGCGCAAGACTGGCGACGCGTGTAACGCTAATGTCAATACAACTAACAATACGTAATGCGATTGTGTACTCGTAAAGCCATATAGACATTTTCTATTTGACATAAGCGCCGCGTAATAGCTCGCTGAGCTGAACAAGACGTGAAGGATATTGTTCCATTGAGTGAAGCACGGGCATTGGTTGGTAAAACTGTAGCTAACAAGAGTCATTGCTGTAACAGGAGTCCCAAAGTCCACAGGGCCACACGTCAAATACGGGAACGGAGTGGGAAATTGGGAATACAGAATTTGGACTGACTTACTTGGAGTGTTATCACCGTGTTTAATCCGTTAACAAGACAGCGATACAATAAAATGACTAATAGGCTGCTTTCGTCAGTTAAGGATTAAAAACGTACCGTACAGCATTGACTATAGTTACAGCACAATGAAGAGGACATGTCAAGTGTTTCGAGATTAACGCGACATTAAACTTAATTCTCCAACAAATCACACTTCTCTTCTTCAGATAGTGTTGTCATTTATTGATTTACATATACATACCTGGGTGGATAATATCGATAAAATAGTAAAAGTTCGTTCTCTTCGTTCTCGCTTGCATAAAATACAAAGACTCAGCATCCGCGATGTCAAAGTCGCGTTCGTAGTACGTGTAAGGCTCGCGCTTGCCAATGTAAGTGCAAGCTATACGTGCTAAGACGTGAGCGTGCATGAGCACGTGGTGCTAGTAAGATTCGCTGTTATCTCTGCACGGCAGTAACGGCACGGTATCGTGTGCATATCCCGCATGCAGAGCGTCACTCACACTTTCATTCATTGCGCACGGCAGTCGTGGCTTTCTATGTGATAACAGTCAGACGTGGCCTTGCTAACGCAGAGAAAAGATATTTGCCTCGCACAGTGGTAGTTGTTGCATGTAACGAACGTATTTCAGAATATATGATCCTCAGTCATGCACTATGCGTAACTCCAAACTAAAATGCATCAATTTCTTCATATTCAAGAGCGACATCTACATATAATGCATTGATTTGCCATGGGTTGGGACCGACACCGAACAGCATATGCGAATCTAGCTATTTTGTTGGAACAGAGCAACAGAACCTATAAGTGGTGTTTTGACGAATAGGTATCCGAGAAAATCATATCCAGTGACTTGATTTCTACGAGCACAAAGCTCCAAAAGCATACATTAAACTATTCTACGTTAGACGAAGTGACGTCCTTTAAACTTACAAGTAGGCTAGCTTTAGAATTGCCAAAAAGCCCCTCCGTTCCGAAAAAAAAAACGGCAGCACGGCCTTATAGAAGCAAAGTTCGAGAGGGGGGTTAGTGGTTACAATGCTTATACATGAATTTACCTGACTGAAAGTCGTTAAATAAGAGGCACTACCCTTGTGGACACTATATGAACAATTAATTAAAATCGACGACACTTTAGTAAGACAGACCTATGACATGTGAGATTTTGATATTGCTTAAGTAGGAGTTCAATTTTTTAGACTCCTAGATTGCACGGCGTAGTGTATGGTCAGCTCCCCACGAGGGCCGAGAGACTCGAGGTGACAAGAGCCCATTAACTCTTTCTCTGGCTGGAAAAAGGGTCATTTCGTCTCCTGACTGAATACAGTGATATTGGAATACATACAATAAATACAGTGGCGTGTAAGTTCAGCCGACCAGCCATTAACAACCCTGGTCACAAGATTGACCCACACCCCCCCCCCCTCGCAAAAAGTAAAAAGCAGCTAAATCTCAAATTAATCACAAGAGTTGAGGTGACCAAAGAACGATAACCACTAAAAAATTTTTTTCCGACTCCGTTCCCTGCTTACGTAAAATATGGAGTTCCTCCGTTCTGTCAATGGACACACGCGGCGGATCGCGTGCGTGCATGGGATAGCAAAATTGTCCGAAGGCTTATAACCGCGAGGAAAAACGCACGACGCACACCTAACATTAGAACAAAGTTGGGAGAGAAATGTGTGGCAATATACTGTTCACAATGCAGAACTACCGTAGACTTGAGCTTCTGCAGCAAAAAGAAAAACAATAAAATTAGCTCTCACCACCATTAATCGACTCGCACAATGTGTCACATTAACAGAAGCCGTACACTGTGCGGTACTCATACACAGGGAGACCAACGAGCATAGAACATTCACGACCACAGGAAGACCCACGTAAATAAAGCGCTCGCGTGTATAGGGAGACCCACGTGGCTAAGAGACTAACGAACAAATCCAGATCTACATACAATGAATACCCTCGTGTACAGGGAGACTTAGGTGCATAGGGAGGCGAATAAGAAGAGGGGCATATAGGACGCAAATCAAATTTTGCATCGCAGGAAAACATCTCGGTCACTTCCAGCAGACAGAGCACCCGATCAAAGCAATAACTTCAAACCGTAACTAATGCAAGTGATTGCAAAATTAGAACGAATTCGAGGAAAAGGTTCGGCAATAACAAGATGCTTTCCATGGTTATACTAGCTTCGGAAACTGCGCGGTTCCGATAGTTATTCTTTGAAGCGCAGAGTTACCGTAAGTCTAAATGTTTAATATAAATTGGTAGAACTTTTGAACTCGTTATTGGAGACGGTGTCCAATTTTGAAGAAGGAAACTGCGCTGCTGCAGAAAAAAAAATGATGCCGGTATATAATTAGAAACAAAGCGCCATGTAGTAACAAGGGTTAAACATATTCTCAGCTAAGCCTCATTTCTCACATAGTTCAAAGCGATCCAAGCAGAGAATGAAAGAAACCACAAGCTTAGCGAGCAAAGGACAGCGAGGAACAGATGCGTGAGAAAAGGGATACACGAAAAAACAGGAACAAAAAAAATATAGAAGCAAAGTGAGAACAAAAGGTAAAAAAGATACAAGCACAATGAGCACGAAAGTGGAGAAAAGAATGATACAAGCGCAAGTGAGCAAGAATGATACAATTAAGCAAAATGTGCATGAAAAGTAAAAACAAGACTGATAGGCTACAAGCAAAGCCAGCACGAATGGTAAAAAAAACAGAAATATATAAGTAAAATAAGACGAAAAGTGAAAGAATGATGAAACCGAAGTGAATTCTAAAGACGAAAGGCGTAATTTCGCTGGCTACCGCATAGACATTGGTAAGACACCAGAATTTGCAATACACTTGTGAGTGGAAGCAAGTCTGTTATGAGATGCAGCATAGCATGAGATACGTCGCTGTACTTTCTCGCTACACTTCACGGCTGCTCTCTTACGCAAGCGCAGCCCGTGAGCGAGAAAGCGAGCGGTCTTTACGACCTTAGCGAACTGTCACCAGAAGCTTTCGGACAGTAAACAAATGCACTTCCTCACTGCCTGTTGCTGTGAAGGAGGCCGCCGTCTCTGGGTTTATAAGCGCGTTATGTCAGCAACTGTTTCATAGGGTTGATACTTTCCCTCAGTAACGATTTGGACGTGATGATTGACAACGAGGCGTGGGCTTCATTGAATGCATAAGTGGATGTAATACATTGTTTATCGGACGTGGGAATGATATTGGGAACTATAGAAAAATAAATATGATGGCACATTACAGCTCTATTCAAAGCTTATAGATAATTCCCCCACAATTGTGTTCAGAGGAAGAGAAAATACGTACGCACGTCATAACGAACGACTGCAATCATTAGAAAAGACGCGATATCGACTGTCGACGTACATTCTATTCTATACCGTATTCATGAAACACATGTCACTTTCAGTCCTTGAAATATTCAAGACCGCAACGTGCGACACAGGGAGAAAGGGTTACCACGCAGTGGAACGGCTCACTCTATACATGTACATTCGGCCAGTGAGCAGCAGCAGCACCTATGCACTTCCTCAAAGTTTGCCTGTTCCATAGCGAAAGACGTCGTTAGTGGTTTTATGGGTGAGTTATGTCAGAGCGAGGCGTCGGAACGTTGAGTGCGGCACAAGCGGTACAGTTGCGGCCGCGTGACTGCTAAACGCGTCACCCACGTGTCGTCGCCGCCGGCAACCGCACGAGCGCTCAGTTACCGGAAACTGCATATACGTATTGTTGGAATACGCACTAAAGCGCAAATACGCATAAGAGAAATACGCTCCCATAGAATAGTACCTAGATATAAACGGATTATGCAGAGCCTATGTATATCACCGGAATTAGCACCAAAGGAATCGCTATCATTACAATGCGCACCAATGGAAATTCATGAACGGATCATGTGTCATTGGAACAGACATTAACGGAAGATACGGTATGTCGTTGGAATACACGTCAACAGAATACGCACCGCAGGACTATGTATAAACAGAATGCGTAGCTATGAGTGTAACACATATCGACGGAATACTCTACATGCAGCTGCATACGTTTCAACAAAATGTGTACAGCTAACGCGTCGTCTGTACAGATACGTATCACAGCCAGTAACCGCACGTTTAGGAACGATCGGTCACCGGAAAACGTATCATGAAAATATAACCTGATGCAATATTGTGAGTAACTCTACGGAAAGCAAATTGTAGACGGGACGCCACTCTTCTACTACGCAATGCCTATATTAAAGTACCGCACTGTATATCATAACACAATGCCTGTGAGCGTCATCCATACTACAGCGTTAGCTAAGACTTCCGACAAAACTTGTGGAACGTTCAGCTGAGACGCCGTGAGTTATACTGTTTCTCTTCATTCTGTATTTATCCTACTAGAAATTATTCAAGTACTTTCCGATTCATAAGATTTGTTTGTCGACTACAACATCAATGTACTTATTTAGTTACTGTATTTTGATGGAACATTTTTGGTGCGAAAAAATCTGCTCACTGCAAGAGCTTCTTTTCGTTTTTCACAATCAAATATCTGAGGGGTCATAATGGCTTATCAGTAATCAGTGTACACTGGGTACCACTGATTCTAACCAACGCACAAACGTTGCCTAAATCTTTGGACAGGCTTTTGAACATTCAATGAAAACTTTCTAAAACGCAATACTTGCATAAACTAGAGAGCACTCTGAGAGCGCATACCTCCGCCAAGCAAGACAACGGAAACTATGATTTTTATCATATCAATACCAAAATTTAATCATTTATGCGTTTTGATTGTATTAACAATTCCTGTAATATTCATGAGCATCCGTTCATAACTTTTTGCGTTATGCAGCTAACAATCATTATGACACAAACATAAGTCAATCACACAAACAGACCATACGATCATCACCAAAATTTGACCATTAATATCTCTTAACATTAGTAAAAACTACAAATTTCATAAAGATCCATTCATAATTTTTTGAGTTATTGTTCTAACAAGCATAAAAATAAAAACAGTGACGAACGAACATACAGATCATTTCAAAAATATTGTAATTTGCTCTTCGTAGTATACCTAACAACTCATATAAGTTTCATGAAAATCCGTCCATTACTTTTCGAGTTATGGCCGTAAGAAAAATAGGCAGACAGACATACAGACAGATCAACAGATTTTTACCAAAAGTTAATCATATGCCGCTGTTAACATGCCTAACAATCCCTGTAAATTTCGTAGAGATCGGTTCAATACATTTGAGCAATTTTGGTGACAGACAAACAAGCGGACTACCAGAGAGACAGACACACAGACACGACAAAAACATAACCTCCTCGGCGGAGGTAATAAAATAAGTCGAATTGGTACCTGGAGATACCGTCAGTCGCGAACAGGTCAATTACCTCTACAGCGCCAAGTCAAAATTTGGTTTCCCTCCTGAATAACTTTGATGGAAAGATGACGCAAACTGACACTCTCGGTGATATAGGNCTCGGCGGAGGTAATAAGGTAATAAAATAAGTCGAATTGGTACCTGGAGATACCGTCAGTCGCGAACAGGTCAATTACCTCTACAGCGCCAAGTCAAAATTTGGTTTCCCTCCTGAATAACTTTGATGGAAAGATGACGCAAACTGACGCTCTCGGTGATATAGGATGAAAAAAGACCTCCCTGGGTGTGCATTCGTGAGGTAAATAAATTACACCGAGACCGTGGCGATACTACGTGGTCGGAAGCAGAGTTTAGCGGTAGCGGCTGGTTGTCATACGTACTTATAGGGACGGCGGTGGCGCGCGTACACGATAGAAAAAGGTCGCACTACGAGCGGACTCTACGCAGCAACACAATGCAATGAATGCCACGAGTACCATGAATGGCTAAAGTGAAGGTCGGCAATGTATTGTTAACGACACTGTATAGACAGCTTACATTAAATGGAAAGGTTAAATCAGCTCTTTTTCCGCGCTTTACGGTCACGAAGTCTAACGATTGCAATTGCGCTAGTGTTATGGGCACAAAGCAAAAAGGACGCAATACAAGTGAGTAGCTAAGCACTGACTTTGCTATAACAGAGCGATTCTGCACAGAACATTGGATTCTCATTTCGCATGACAACAAAGCCGCATATATTGTTTCAACAGCTTCGTGTACCTTGAGTAGCTACCTTGAGAGTTTTCGGAAGTAGTCCAGGTGACGTTGTTCACGTCACCCCACGTGTGTGGAGTCACTCTGCTGGGTGTTTTCTGTGGTGCCGCAGTTAGCGACCAAAAAGAAAGCCAGCAACGAATTATATCTACAGCGCACGTAACCGCTGGCCGCTGGTCTATCTGGTATTCTTCTTAAATAAGAATCCAGCAAATTTTTGAACTCGGAACTTAATCGTCAATTATTATAGAAATAATAAATTTGCAACGTCCGCAATTGAGGACGGTAGGCTCGAAAGGGGTTAATAAATAACTCACCATTACAATGATGATCAATTTGATGCTTTGATGCTATAAAATAGAAATTCTGCCCTGGGAACGCGATGGGCTTGCAATTTATACACAAGCCTCACCTTCCAAGAGCAAAATTTACTTGTTGCTGAATGGCCACTTTCCTTGACTTGAGAATTTGCTGTATCGACCTCAATTCCTCCTAATGCAGCAAGGAGTGATGCAGTGTGGTGCCGGATCCACGTTGTGGGGCGCGTCTGCGCTTGCTTTTTTTCTGTCTCCAGCGGCCTTTGGGCGGGCGTGCCTTGCTGTTCCGCGCACCCGGCAACGTCGGGTCGGAGCTGTGGCGTGTGCCCTGCTTGATGGGTTGCTGGGGAGCGTGGGAGGAGGGGCGCGTCCTGTCATATGGGTACAGCGTGGCCCACTACACTCCACTCAAACCCTCCCCTTTTGGTCCCTTCAGGGCTATGGTCCGACTGTGGCGCGGCCCTACCCAGGTAGTAACGTGGACCAGGACCTGCAATACTAGCCCGCAGGATCAAACGCAATCACTATTTCCTCCATGCAGTCAAAGAGGGTGGTGTTCAAACTCCGCCCTCTTAGAGGTAACTCAACAACATAAAATAGAAATGAAATAATGTAAACTTCAAGTTGCTCCTTAATACAATTAAAATATTAACACTTGCAACTGACACACCGTAATGCATATACACTATCAACAAAGAACAAAATACTCCAATATTTGTACAATTATAAGCATATCAAATGAGATTCGTCGCAAGGTAATAACCTAAACGCACGCTACCAAAGAAAAAAATCGATAAAATCATCACAGCCCAACTCGCTTCTGCTATTCACATAAAAAACTAAACTGTAAACTAGTAACGACAGGAGAACAACTTGAGTAAAACTTAGCTAGCTATGCAAGAAACACTCATATGAGCGCGTAATCGTTTATACCCTGAAAGCTGACACAAGTCTGAGTTTTATTCGATAGGGAATGTCATAAGCAATCACTAATATCTTCACTGAGATACATACGAGATTGGAAAAGTTTAGTTAGACTCGTACTCATTTGTATCCTCTGGATGTTACACTAATTGAGCACAGGAAGAAAATTGCAAATTAGCACAAAGTTGACCGGTACCGTAACTTTCTAATCCCGTTACACTTCACACAGCGGGTGTGTGTGCAGCAGCTTTACCTTTCCGAGCTCATTATGGAGGTGAAAACGAAAACATCGCAATATGCAAGCGTGAGACAGCACATCAGGAAATAACTCCGATGCGCTGGAGAAAATGGTTCAGGCACACTACACATGACGCAATAAATCGCTGTCACACAGCAGAAGCGACGGGTATTGTACGACGAGCTGCGACGGACTTTCTTAAAATAGGTACTTCGTGCTCAATTTATTTTCTTCATGAACATAACTTAGGCCAATTCTGACTTACAAGAAAAGAGCTGGTTGCGTGAATAATTAGTTACTCTCTTTATAAATCACACCATATTTTTGCTGACGATTGAAGAAATTGTCACTCTCCTATTCGCTGATAATTACCTACCTAAATTCTAGAAGAAAAAAAAAAATGAAAACAAATATTCTGAAAAAAACTTTCAGGCGCTGGAGAAAATGAGTAACTTTCAAGCGTCGCTATGCATATAAATAAAGAGCTCATCAGTACAAAAAATGAAGAAAGTAGAGGTAAAATACATCAATTCTGTGAATAATTGAGTTTTCTCAGCACACCAGCGAAGGAAATTCATTGTATCTCAAGAGTTACAGTAACATAAAGGCCACTTGGGATTAAAAAGGACGATAGGTAACTCAAAGAAAAACAAAGAGACATGGATGGATTTCATGCCACACAACAGCTGAGTACCTACGCAATGAACACATAAAGCAATTCAGACCTTTGTTGTCAAAATTGACAATGACAATGAAATTAAG
>LQNS02000140.1:13237591-13250107 GCA_001587735.2 Parhyale hawaiensis
AGGACGATAGGTAACTCAAAGAAAAACAAAGAGACATGGATGGATTTCATGCCACACAACAGCTGAGTACCTACGCAATGAACACATAAAGCAATTCAGACCTTTGTTGTCAAAATTGACAATGACAATGAAATTAAGAAGTCGTAAAATGACGAGTCACTAACTATATATATGAAATGAATGTATCGAATGTTACATAAATAAAATACCCATGGAACACTCACAGCAGTTCAGACACATGGAAGAATACATAACTTTCCAAACAGCTATAACCCTTTCACCCGTGAATTAATCCGCCTTTCTCGCACGAAGACTACAGTTCGAAACATTCTTAAGAACAATGATGTGAGAAAGAGCTAGTTATCCGAAGACATCAACAACAACATCAATTTGCTACGTTAGAAATCCCATGCCGTTCTTGGAAGATAAAAATTAACGAAGAAAGAAACATGCTACCCAAGAAAGCTTGACACAAGTGAACTATGCCGTACGACATGGAAAGTATAGGCGCGTTGTGGCCGACCTCTGTATGTTTATAAGATGTACAATAATGAAAGACAGATAAATATTCGTTGTATTCTCCTGTCCATGTGATCCACGTCTTTGGGAGAAATACGCGTGCTGCGCACTCCAATACATCGGGGGCTGTTACGTGCCAAACTCGCCAGTTCGGTCGGAGTTTGCTGCCCTGGTCCGTTTCTGTCTGGAATTTATTGGCGGAATCAGCTTTCAGTCGTGTTGGCCTGCAGGCGTTTACGTCAGTTGTTAATCGCTTTCATCTGGATTTTTCTTGGCAGCGTTTCGGGCTTCCCAGTGTTGCATAGTGCTTCATTTGTGTTGCACTACAGGCCCGTGAAGTTTTAATGATAATTATATCAATATAGGACATACTCAGGTTCCTTAAATTTGTTGCTGGATCGGGTTTCATAGCCAGTCTTGCCTAATTCACCCCTTAGTATCATAAAGCATGGCCTAAGAGACAACCTACAAGGAAGGTACAGTAATGTCTCTTTTATTCGAATGATTCAGGGGTCTGTGGTTGCCGAAATAACGAATTTGCCGAATTACGCAACCCGTCGCTATTTCGGCAAGATTTGCCGAATTGGAGAACATCTCTACAGTTCGGCACCTTATACGAATTAGAGAACACGTCTATAAATCGGTAATCGTAGCTGAACCAAAGTGTGGAGGGGAGCTTATGTACAGTAACTATGTATATGTATGTACATATACATTGCATACATCTGCATGCACATGTTCAGTGGAACCCCGGCTTACGAATTTAATCTGTTTTAGGAAGAGGTTCGTAAAACGAACTAATGTTTCCCTATGTATAATACTGCTCATCGGTATTAACAGACAATCCTTTCCGAGTTAGCTCTACGAATCGTGCAGCCGGAGTACGCAGTTTAAGTATGCGCCATTGGAAATGCGCTTTGCCAGGAACGCGGTGAACGCATCCTGAGTTACGCGCGCGGCAGCACGTTTTTCCATTGAGAATTTCGACCGGCGTGACAGACCGTCTTTGCCGTTAGAGAACTAAAGAGATGGGTTGCATGATCCTTAATAAAGCAAAGAAATACATGTATGATGCATATATAAAAATTTGCAATCTTCCCAGGTTCGTAAGTCGAGTAGAGGTTCGTATCTCGTTCGTACGGTAATTTTTGTGCCGAGAAACGTTCATAAGTCGAGAAGTTCGTATGTCGGGGGGTTCGTAAGTCGGGGTTGTACTGTATGCGCATAAAATCCATCACATGTAAGAGAGAAATGTACACGCTACATAATCATCACACGCGCTAAATGAACAGACGCCAAAATTTCCCAACGCCAGGTGGCTTCATATTATCGGAAGCCACTTCTGCAATTCGGCTGTTTTACCGAATTACATGTGAAAAATTCGAATTAAAGAGGGCGGACACTGTTTGGGGAAGACGCTCTCCGAAATTTAGTTCTCTAATTCGGCATTTCATGCCGAATTACAGAAAAGGTGCCGAAACCTTGTCCATGCCGAAATACTGAAACACCCGAATCATCGAATAACGAATTACAGAGACCTTACTGTATTAGTGTGCCGGAGCACGTGAGAAAGAGACGATGATGCGACACGTAGGGGCGCTATCAGCAGGTGCGGAGGCCCGGGCTGCCGCAACAGATACAGTATAGAGTCCCACGCTCTCTATATTTGTATTATCTTTATATTATTTTATCTTCTCTTCTCGTTATCAGTAGGCTACTTGTGTGCGGCAGATAAAAGCAGACTTGGTGGCGCCCATAGCATGTCCAAAACAATATACAGGAGGTATCTTGGGTTCACGGTCGGTCGTTAATTATCAAAAATAATTGCCGAATAACGGACAAAATTTTCAGAGGGTTTCAAGGTCGTTCGTCAGAAACTACAAGTAAATGCCAAATAAAGTACAGAATGTAGAAAGTTGCACATGTGGCTTGTTAGTTGAGAGTCTTCCGGTGCTGGCATCCTTCAGTTGCAAGATGTTTCACGTATTTGAGGGGGTAAATTGATAAAGACCTATATTCGTTAGGTATCTAGCTATAGTTACACGATACGACAGAAGCGTCACGGTGTGTGTACACCTATATATTATATAATGATAATTTAAGCAAACTTCCGGCTCTTTCTATACAAAGAATCTAGCAATAAGAAAATATACCATTCAAACTATTTGAATTAGGTACTCGTCAATGTCTATATCCTAAGAAAAGCTTGAATCAATTATGCAGCAGAATCTAGAAAAGAACAAGGAAATTGAAAAGAAATTAAGACATGCGAATGACTACAAAAGTTTGGAAACAACAGTAACAACCTTAAAACATCAACTTAGTCTTGAATAATCTGTATTCAACAGGTGTATGCACGTAAATTAAACTTCTGTTACGAGAACAAATAGCTACGTGATTAACTGTCATATGTGTGAGGTTCATATTAATACATTGATAGACCACATTATATATACAGTGTATGGTGTGGTTTATGGTACATTTTTATCAGTCAAAGAGCCGTTCACTCTAGAAAGTCAATAAGAATGACTATTAACGAAGCCCTCGGCACAACAGCTACCAGAATGCAGATCGACAACATGACCATGGTGAGGCTTTGAGAATTTAGCCCTCTTCATACGCAGGCTGTGTTATTTTCCTACCAGAGCTGTTTGTCCTATCGTATTCCTACGAGTACTCGACAAAAAAACTTTATGCGAGGTACGTATATAGCACAGCCTGGTACGGATAAAGTCAACATTCTTGTCGACAGTTCATATACTGTACTGTAAGTGCGTGAGGTAAATTTTCAGTGCTGGAATTTCTACCGATTGTTTTTATTAGTGCCACCTATGTTAGTTTGTGAAGCTTTCATTAGAGGATTAGTTATTGAGACCCACTCTTAAGTTGGGCAATTACGAGTGCATGAGAAGCTACGAAAACCATGCAATAAGCAAGCATGAATAAAACTCGACAATATATATTTAAAAACTCACGCGGTTCATGAAGGATCTATAGGCTATATATACCTATAGAAAGTGTACCTATGTTGAGTTCAATGAAGATGCTTAGAGAATTCTTACACAGTTACTAGATACAACGGCAAAAAACTCTCGAACGTAATAAACAAAAAGCGTTGTCGGTCTCTACAAAATAAAGAACATTTTTACGAGAGTTGATAAGGTGTTAATCGCATGGCATAAAGCAATTTAGTTACCAGCACGGGGCACCGACATTCCGTATCTACAAGCTTCAACAGTCAGTACCGTAGAACACAGCACTTCCCACTAGGAAAATTCCCAAGTTATAATCTACATGGCACGTGTAGTACACGTAAGCACGGCAGCACTCTTGCTCGGTACCAACTGAGTTACAGAGTACGGTAACTTATAAGCGCCGTCTATAGGGCGGCACAGCAAAACTTTCGTTGATTGACTGATCCGAAATTTCAGAAAGTGAGCTGACTTCCACCCGATGAAGAGATTTCCAGTCGTTATCCTTTAATAATCGATTACACTTTCAGATTTATGAAATCTAAATCTTGCTCAGTAGATCGGAGCTTTCAGTTGCCCCAAGCGTAATCGGGTTATTTCTGACACCTCCAAACACTAGTACTCAGACTGACTAAGTCACCGCACATGTCTGCAGTTACGGACAAGACCAGCCTCGAGAGCTTAACTTCGCCACCCAATCGATGTACACGGGGCTCTTAATCCATCCATAGAAATGACACTTTAGGCAGAGCAGCAAGTCCATCCTCAGAGGGGAGAAAATGTCAAAATTATGGTCCAAGAAGAAGCCTGTTATATTGAAACTTCGACATCCCCCTAGACCGAAACCAATAGGCGTTGTCTAGTGCCCACTGCCGACACCTAGGTATCGCGTTGGATCAAAACTTGAGCATGCTCTGCTTCTTGGGAATGGGCATCCTGCATCTCCCATTGCTCTAATTTAATACATGTTTGCATGTTTTGCCTGGCACATGCCAAGGCGGGATAAGGCGCAGTAACAAATGCGCTGTGGCAACTCCTGACACGAATTAATTTCGACTAACGAAGAGCTCGAGTAGCGAACGGAGTGCATGGTAAGCTGTATAGGTGGACGATGCTCAATTAAGCAAATTGGCCTATGCGTGCATTGCAAACGTACAGGGCGTACGGGTTACGAAAATGTGCTAGAGGTATACGAATCAATATAGGCCTGTTTTATCGTTCATTTTTCAAGTATTATAACGGAGTCTCTATACACCGCCTAATAAACCACATGGCATAATGCTAGAGAACTGCCTCTACCGTTACGATACAAAAACCAATTCAAGAGCAGATTTATTCACATCTTAAAATACAGTATGTTACCTTTCATTATGCAAATACAATTTTTTTAGTTATTTTTCGAGATAAGTGCCAAACATTTAAAATGTCAATAGCAAGTTAGTGCTCAGGTATGTTGTAACTATAAAAACAATTGGAGAAAAATAATACGGAACCATTTCCCACGTTTTGGCAACGTTTGCTTATCACACGAGGTTCTGCTGTTACACCAGATTATGCAACATCACTCTCTAGTCAATATGGGCAAGAAAAGCGGTCTAACCAGTGGAGAAAAGCTCAAAGTGACCTCGTTATTGGCTTTTGGTAAGACAACACTCGAAGTTTCCAAGAAATTACAGAGTGATCACCGAACAGTTAAGGCTTGCAATTGAAGGTAAGGTTAACCGGAAAACTCAGGACAAAGCCTCTACGAGGAAATTGACTGCTCGGGATATGCGACATTTGATGGTTTCTATGGCTAGAAAACGACTTTCAAAAAGTAAGGCGATATTTGAAGACGTTGGAGCCCCAATACCATGCAGAGAGACAAGTTGTGAGGTTCTGCAGAAGCTAAGGAAAGTGAAAAAGGCAATTAAAAGACTACTTCTAACAAAAACTCATCAGGAAAATACGGTCAAATAGGCTGAAAAGAACATGAAAACTGATATCTCCAATGTTACCTATATTTACTGACGAATGCAGAGCCACTCTTGATGGTCCAGATGGATGGGCGTGTGGATGGGTCCACCGTGACCGACCTGAACGGACACGGCTTAAGCGTCAACAAGGTGGTGGAGGTGTAATGTTTTGAGCCTAGATAGTAACACCCTTATTGGTCCATTTGAAGTGGAAGGAGTTAAACTGAATGCAGAAAGGTACTGCCAGTTTCTTGAAGCCAACTTGATTCCATGGTTGATGAGCAGACTATCGCACACAGATTCAAATTGGTATTTAAGCACGACAACGCTCCCTCACACCGAGCACGGTACACTGCTGACTTGCGGATGGAGGATTTAAATCAAAAAGGGTTATGACTTGGGCAGCGAATAGCCCCGATTTAAATCCCATAAGAACCTCTGGGCAATGATCAAAAGGAAGGTTTTCGAGCAAAGTAAGCCTGTGGAATGCAGTAAAAACAGCTGCAGATTCTATTCCACCATCTGAAACATTAAACCTGACAAAGTCTGTTTATAATCGCCCTATAAAAATCATGAAAAGTGGAGGTTGCCATGTTCAAAATTAACTTATGTTTACCACAACTGAACACTTATTTCAGTGTTTATTGAATTGTTTTGGTTATAATTTCTTAGTTTTAGACGTTTATTAACAATATTCCTGTTCACCTGTATTTATATCCTTTTCATGACTCTTTATTAACTTGTTGCATAATCTGAGGTAACAGTAAAAAAACTCGTAAATAAGCAAATGGTATGATAAACGTAGCAAATTGCTAAACATTTACTTTACAAGTGCTGTTTATATTTGCAACATAGCCATGCATTTAGTTAATATCAATACTTCAAAGTTTGACACTTACCTTGAAAATAAAGTAAAAAAAAATCGTATTTGCATAATCAAAGGTAACATACTGTATAAGCACTAAAATAACCGAGCCTTTCTCAGCATGTCACTACACAAGGCCGGCAGAGAGCTCCGCGCTGGCAAGATAGCTGGCAAGATAAGTGTGCGATATTTAGCATCCTGAATCAAAGATAAAAAGCTAGCGATAACGGGTCACATGAGAACGGGGTCTCTATTTTCTCGGCACTCAATGTGCGTAATTACACAAGCGTATAAAGCAGCGGTGACCGAGCCAGAAGTGTGTCAGTGCCTATTATACTGGCTGCCTGATGAGCTTATGTTGCCTAACAACTCGATTCATTAGTAGTTCATATAAATAAAAGCCTCTATACATAAAAGAGCACTTTACTCATATGTGACTTTAGGAATTGCTTTGGCTCTTTTCTTTCAATCAAAAAAACTGGTTTAGAAAAATGTTAAACCTTGAGCGGCTTGAAGAATAGATTTTATTTACCTACTTTTTACGTCACTTGCATATTGCACGTCTGATAAGTTTTTGCGAACGACCAAATTGAGCTACCTATTCAACAGTAGCTTAATAAGCTGCTGTCACAGGGAAACTAAAAACTAATTTAACTAATTTTGCTACTTGACGGAAGTTCAGAAACCGTGGGAACAGTGTAAAGCATGATTCAGTGTAACTGGAGCTGAAACGCTATCAGAGAGAAGTAGGAAATTCACATTAAACGATGCGAAAGCCAGAAGATGGATACGGATGGAAAAGATCGAAAAGACCGTACGTATCAACAATCCGAAAGGTCGGAAACAACAGTTGAAGGCGGTAAAAAAAATGGCATAGGCTCAACTGACCGCAAGGGATGAATAAAATTGGGCTTCATGGGACACTTAAGTAGACAAGGAACGACAAATCTGCTGTACTCGCCAAGCTATCTAGTGTACGCACCAGCGAGGAGCACACGTACGTCGTACAGCAGGGAAGGCACCTAGCAGTCACAACTTCACAAGGTTAGGAGGACAAATTTAATATGATCTGTAGGACTGGTCATGGTACAAGAGTAGCATAACAAAACGACAGCAGAGGTGACGAAGATCACAGGCGCAATAGCAATCTCCAATGATGGGGTACATAGGAACTACTCATTGCTTGACAAAACAAAAAAGTTCAACAGAGATTGAGAACTTGCATGAAAGTCACAAAGTTTAAATACCAGTAGGAGTATACTGTTCTTAGAAAGTGGGATGTATATATAGCAGTTGAGAGGTTACTCTCTTGTGAAGAATACTCGCTGTTTGTGCTACCGTCGGTCATATACGTTGCAACTACACTCTTCACTCATGGAGAAACCACTCTAGACAAGCAATTTCACTCTTCACCTCATGAAGGAATCACTCTACACACGTCGCGAATGGCGTGCACAGCGCCACCCGTACCTCGTCGTTAGAGGCTAAGATTCACTAAAAGAAGCCTGAAACATTTTTATTCACTTTAAAACTCTAGCTATCTAATTTACTAGGATCACGCCGCACGCGTACTATAAGAACGGAGAAACCACGCTCTAAACAAAACAATTTCCTCTAAGTAAGAAGATAAAAGCATATCAAAAACTACAATATATTAAGATCAGAACACTGTTTCGCTTCATTGCGCCCATACCTCTTGCCTCTACACGATGACCACAGGCGTTGGCCATTGCCTAACTCTCAGTTCCAGCCTTTCATGGATAAATCAATTGGCATTACATGACTTAAGAATGGCTTAGCATCAGTGCGCGAAGAGCTTGAGAGCGGAGACTGCAAGACAATAAACGAAGCAAGTACAGGCTAAATCGAAGATGGACAAGAGTGAGAGCGCGAGCCTGTAGGTACCAAAGGCAGAAACTGACTATGTCGGAGAAAAGCGCAACCGCTGCTAAGAGGCGGTTTGTGTATCGTATATCATTTAATTCAGGGTTCAATAAACTCTGACATTCCGTCCGAACACAGTGAATGAAAAGCCAGAATCATCAGTTTATGTACGTAAGCGCTTGATCCCCCCCCCCCCGATAATAGTGGATGTAATAACAAGCCTGAAGAGAAGACGAAATGAGCACAATTGTACAAGGGCGGCTATCAAGCAGCACGGAATGGAACCTGATTCTGCAGAGTTAAGTCAGTCAGCAAAATTTATCCGGAGTAGTACGTTATCATCATTCACGGTACAAGATGGAAGACACTAATTCTAAAAAATCTAGACAGTACATTCATTGCTCCCTAATAGCCAATAGATGCAGCTAAAATAAATATAAAAAATCCTCGATTCAATAGTGATGTAAACCATAGGAGCTACTTATATGAACGAGACGGATGTGAGAGCAGATGCATCCACAGGAGGAAGGCGTGAAATTGTATCTTTAATCACGTAATTCACATCACCGTAAAGGTATGAGAGTAGTAAGGTATGCACTGATTGAGAGGAAAACCTGGTAATTACGTCTCCAAACAACACCACATCAACCAAATGTGTAGCCATAGCAGCAGCATACATCAGAAAACAAGGTGTCTGGCAATAGCATTCACATGGTCATTTATGCATGCCATTCGTAAAGGCGTGACCCTGGATAAGAGGGAAAACTGGCAACAACATCCACAGAAAACCAAGCAGCAACTAACCGTGTACACACATGAACGACAGTAAGCACTGTAAGAAGAAGGAAGACTGTCAATTGTATCCCCAGACAACGTAGCATTTCGTATAGCTATAGCATAAAGAGCAGCTGGGTGCACTGGGAGGGGAAGACGACGTCACAACAACTGCATCCCCAGTGAAGCAGCCCATATAGGTACCTACCCAGTCGCAAAGGCGTGATAGCAGAACTCTACAAAGGCAACAACTGCGCATACGGGTCACGGTAGGCTGCCATGGACCAACAATCCGACAGTAGAGCTCGGCAAACGAAAGTCCCTCATGCAAGGGTAAAAAGCGCTCCTCATCTTCGGCAGACAGAACGGGAGAGAGGGAAAGTATCCGGCGTTTATTGGTTCAATAATCGTACGGAACTCTCGCGGCAGTCGCTCACGAGAGTACAGGAGATGTAGGGGAAATATTCCCGTCACGCTTGGGATGATCCGCAGAACCTGTATTGCGTCACGAGTGGCTATAGCTATACACGTCACTCAATGGAGTAAACCGCCATCAGAATATGCAGATAAAATGCTAAGGGGAGAGGAGGTTGCTCGATATTGCACATCATAATTAAGGAAATTTTATAACTGACTGTTAGGCCACTAATTTACGAAAACCAGGCATTCTGTAACGTACCTATGACTTGCGGAGGATCACGATATCGATCTGATGTTTCGCTTCGCACGTGTAACAAAACTACAAAGCTTTCGTTCACTTTGTTTTGGCGGAGGAAATACCTACATTTTTCGGCCTGAAATATACTTTTTTGTCTGCTGCGATGACACACCAAACTACGCCATGAAACACCTGCGGGCATCCTGATGCTTCTCTGCGAAACACCTACGTGCATCGAAATTTTGCTCAGTGTATTTAGACTGCGCGATATTTAATGAAGAAAATGCAAAGTTGCCTTTGTAGGAGTATTCTTTAAGACTGGCGCTTTAATTCACGTCATAAATTCTTGGCATTAGCCTAGTATTCACAAACACATTTTGCAATGTTAATTTCTTCAATTTTCGAAGCACTGCTAATGGTTTGGTTGCGATTATACAAATTACAAATATTTGTTTTTCACCATAATAGTAGAAAAGTTGGTTATTCTCCTTATCAGGCTAAAATGAAACACGATGGCGAACGACAGAAACAAATATCAAATCAATGCACAAGAATCACTAGCATGATAATGCCGTGATTTGGGACTCGGCGTTCAAGGCCTGCATAACTTATCAGTAGCCACATCATGTGATAAGGACCTAATGATAGCCCTCACAACAAAATAAAAGGCTTCAAACACAGACACAACAAACAATTAGCGCACAGAGAATCGTAAGGGAGCGAACAACATGCAGATGCAGCGGGAACAAAATGATTGATAGAAGTGAAAGCAAAGCGGTCAAGTTGCGGCACGTAAAAATAGGCACGAAGTAGTGAAGTTATAAAATATTTGCGGAAGCGATGAAACGAAAAATATATACAAAGTGGTGGAACACGCCAGGCAAGCGATTTTTGCAATTTTCACTAAATTACTACTATTATTATTATTCTAATCTGACGACAAAATTCGCTGAACTTGGGTTCATTATTGTAGTATTGATAGGTAGCTACGTGAGTTCTATTACTACCACGGCTGCGGAGTCCGATACTTTAGAAAGCCAGGAATTGGAGTCGTCGGACACTCGCTTGGCCCAAAACACCGAGTCGGAGGAAATACCAAAGCCTATTTTGTTAACAATTGGAGTCGCAGATTCTCGGATTTAAGAAATCGGAGTCGGACACTGCTGAAATCAAGCGTCGGCGTCGGATGCGGTCCATCTGGCCCCCTCAGCCCCGGATTGCATTTGTTCAAGCCACGAGATACATGTGAATTGTGATAGGTACTGCAGTAATGTTCCATGTTTACTAAGCCACGAGATACCATACACTAGTTACTCATCGCCATAATAGTCCTTGCTTAAGTGACAAAATACATACAAATGCTGCTATTATCGTCCTATTTGTGATCTATAAGTGCACGAGCTAGCAGGGCTATCACTATAACAGTAGAGATTATATAGTAAATCACAGGCATAAGAGAACCGCGAGAACACCGCAAACACACCTTGTAGCGCAGTGATACAGAAAAGCAACGCCACTATATATTGTGCGTCTTCGGACGAAGTCTAAGTGACGTTCCTCACATCACAGAAAGCGTCTAACGCCGCAAGAAATGGCCCTAATGAACCCGAAATGACAGAATAAAAAAGGAGGTGCAACACAATGATACAAGCGCTAAGTAAAACTACAACGTCCAGGAGAGACAATTTGGGACGCAACGATCCGTAACAACACGAAAACCGAGCAATGAAAAAAGCCCCGCACACTTCATATAAAATTGAGCTAAGAGATATGCTGGCAAACCAGTCAGTTTAACTCGCGTTACTTCGGTGATGTCACGAGCAATGGCGCCATCATGAACCAATAGCAAGCTTTTCGTTGCTCATGTGATCGTCTGGAGTTTGTCACCAATCAAGGCCGCCCCTTATTACGTTGTCATGCAGCTCTCCTATTGGTTGACTGAGCGAGTAATTTTCTCTTTAGAAATGAAACCATCTCCTTTATATCTGCAGGGGAGACACTGGAGACAGTAAGGGCAGGACGGAGACGGGTGCAGGCAGGTGGCCGGATACATTGGTACCTACCTAGCACGCGCCAGCAGGCGGGACCCCTACCCCACCTCGACGTATGCGTCACACGTGCTGCCGCTAAGCGCTTGTCGAATGACAGGACGCTCACAAATTAACCAAACTCCTCAGTTTAACTCTGCTAGTCCGGTGGAAAAACTGACCTCAGTGTAAGCAATGTGACTCTGCTACAGATGATCTAAATATACCTTCTGCAATACTTCCACAGCCATTTCGCGTCACTATTCCGACTGAAGGCTAGTTTCGACCTACGCTCTTCAGTGTCTTGCGCTTGCACTGCAAATGCTACTGTGAAAGCCACCCCAATGCACCCCACTACAAGTACTTCGTATCGTGCAAACAGAAGCTAGCAATTTTCAGGACTGTTATTTTTGTTGGCCCAAAATTTCGACGTGATCTGCTCTATGGCCGTCATCAAAAGAAGGATGAAATAAATAGTTACGGTACTTCGTGTCACAGTAGATACAACGCGAGCGGAAATTTTAGTACGGGCTGTATATTCGCGCAAATTATACCGATATGATCGCAAGATGCGAGTAGGCTACACCGAAAGATAATTTTAGTAGTTTACTAGACTACCCGTGACCCGTTGGGTCGTCATCACGATCGTCTTGTCTGCCTTCCGTGCCCATTTTGCTTCCTTCTCACCTGTAACTTATACTGATCTTTCTTCCATCTGTTCTTCTTTCCCAACTTGCTGTTCCCATGCGCGTTGATCCTGTGTGGGAACACTTCGTGCATGGGTTCCACGTGTCTGTTATCACACTACGTGTCCCTTCATTCTTTCTCTGTGACATCGCCTTTGTTGTGGAAACGGAGACTT
>LQNS02000140.1:13265582-13280041 GCA_001587735.2 Parhyale hawaiensis
GTCGCAATCAAGGCAACGCATGCGCAGGCTACATCGCAAAGAGCTCAGTCGTGTAGAACAACAATGAAGCAATCGACCCAAAAAGCAGGATGCATTTAACAAAGATCCTCTGAAGACACAGGCCTCATGGCGCCAGTTCCCGGTTAAGGAAGTGTTAGATGATGCCCGGCATAGCTGAGTACGCACACGCGCTGCCTTCAAAGGAATCACACGCGGATACCGTCACCGCCTGCACCTCTGCCAAGGTGAATCATGGCAAGGGGCACAACCATTCCTAGACAAGATATGGATAGATGCACCAGCACTCTTGAGAGGTAAATGCAGGTTATATAAACAGGACCAGTGCAAAAGAGGTATTGATGCAGCGTGAGCAGCTTGTTAATGATGAAGACCATGCCTTTGTTCGTAAGATATTTAACCAAGATTACCTAACTTTCAAATTGTCGTACATAGGCCTGAATGGTGTACCGTATTAGTAATGCCCACAAGTAAGGGCAGTTGGCGTTAACCCATCTCTGTCTAAATTAGAGTTATTAGACATCCCATTTTCCTACATTGGTAGGAAAACCATTTTTTAGAACGTCGACAAATGTGTGCCATAGATGGTACGCTGGCAATAGACGGAGTAACAGGCCCGCTCGCAGACAGCAGCCGAGACTCGCGCTCCGGCCCTCTACGAGCTACAGCCACAGTACGAGACGGTTGATAGGTTCATTGCGCAGCTCAAACCTGAACAATTATGCAAGCAAAACGAAAAGCAAGAAAACTCACAAATCAACAAAAACGAGAGAATTCAAATTCGGAGATACTTTCACGCCTGTAGTTATTATACGCAGGCACATAGTTCAACTCAAAACTGAATACATAAGTAGCCTAGCTGGCAAAAAACACGGAATTACCTCCAGGGTAAAAAGAGTAGATATATACAGTTTTGCAACGCATGAATCCCATGCGTGGACTATCTTGATGACCACTACGTGAAGCTGCCCGAAAAGAAAAGGACATAGCCTAGGTACTAGCGAATATTAAAAACAACACGACAGGTGCCCCAATACGGTGGATCAACGTTCATGGAAGCATCAATTCCGGAAGCAAGAGATACCGATCACGAAAGTAACCAAGATCACGAGTCGGTGTCGTAAAGAGTTAGAAAATTTTAAGCGTATGCATCGAAGACCTACTCCTCTCAGGAGTCGCCATCGAGCCTTCTGCCGTCCGACTCCACAGTCCTGCTAGCAACAGTATATAGAGGGAAGGAAGCANCGATCACGAAAGTAACTAAGATCACGAGTCGGTGTCGTAAAGAGTTAGAAAATTTTAAGCGTATGCATCGAAGACCTACTCCTCTCAGGAGTCGCCATCGAGCCTTCTGCCGTCCGACTCCACAGTCCTGCTAGCAACAGTATAAAGAGGGAAGGAAACAAATACAAAAGACGGAAAATGTGTGCAACTCTTGCCACAAACGAGACGATACAGCGACGGGACCGTACAGCGTTATCAGTAGCCTAAGCTATGCATTTTATTCCAATCATGTTCGCATACACCGTGAGGAGTTAGAAAGATTGTCGCATCTTCAAATAATAAACACTTGCGCTGTAGGTACATGAACATAATCCTGAGTTCAAGCATACGTCATAACATTCAAACGTGATTGGAAGAACTGCCACAGCTCTTCAGCAAAAACAAACTAAGACTAGGAAACTGCCAATGCGGCCAGGAAACATGGTGTAACCCAGTCGAGAGAGAAGGAGATGGCACCACAATAGATACTGCAGGATGTAACGACAAACGTATTGTCCCAAGATGAGGTGATACTAGCGGGTTAGTAATTACAGCTACCTATAGGAACTTTACATAAGTGGGTTCAACCGTACGGTAAGTAAAATAAAGATAATGGCAGACTTTCCTTCCTAAGGATGACTCACCACACTTAATCTGGGCTAAGGAGTAGCAACATGCTGTCATGCACTGGAAAAAAGCAATACAACCAGTGTTGCAGTGAGATGCTGATAGCAGTGGTGGCGCTAAGGGGGAGGGGCATGTGAGCCCCCTCCAGAATAAGCCATGCTCCACAGCCCCTAATTATTGATACCAAGTCACCAACACATCTACGTATGTATTACGAAGCCCCTCCATATTTACTACTGCCCCCCTCCCTCAGCCTCCCAATTCAAATTTCCTAGCGTCCTCATAGGCTGATTGACTTATTCACGAAGGTCAAGTAAGTAGGTAGCATGCGGCAATGTACCTATGTGAACGAGACGGGAAAAGTTTACATCGCGCAGTCTTTCATTCTCTAAAAATGGGGGAAAACCTAGTCAATCTACCGAACAAATTTGCACTGGCTCATTAGCAACGAGCTGCAGCCACAACTACCAACTATCTATTACGCAATGGTTAATTGAGAATTTGAGAACTTGAACGTCTTTACAAGACTGTAACGAAATGAAGTAGTGATACTTGAACGAGGATCACTAATTTCAGAAATCCAGCTCACGCACTATACTGAAACTTGTATAGTGTTGCTACTGGAAAAACTCAAACATTCCAGCATTATTTAAAAATACTCATTAACAGAACAATACCGTAACTACTTCAGAAACTCACTCCCTTGCAAAGACGAAAGCCTGCAGGAAATGTAAAACTCGTACATATTAACAACAAGACATTGAAAAACACAAGGCACAAATAAGTCACATAAACCAAGAAAAGAACAAAAACTTGAGATAGAGATCTACCTATTTCACAACTGATATGATAGTAGGTGGTCAGCGAAAGTTGGGCGAGTAACTCAACCATACTGAAAACAGTGCAAAGTCAGAGCAACTTACAGCATTTATTTCTGAAGTTAGAAAACGCTTATTCCTTACAGCTACCGTATCTACAAGAACAGTATTTCGTAGGTAATATATCTGGGACAATGGTGATCACTTCAGTCTGGTTCGGAGATGATACACGGAAATGAGATACACCGAGACGAATGGACGAATTTTCCTGCGATAGCGTCATATCACTGCCGCTCCAAAAGACCATATATCTCACTATCTTGGTTACTTCCGAGCATAAGAATCAATCACTAGGGTAGCCACGTATGCCATTACTCAAAGTATCAGCGGGGAAATTCGGCGACTGCAGAGATCGCGCGTAAATGATAGATAGCTGGCGTCATGAGAGAGCATCAGATGGTTCGGCCTGGTTGTAAAGTGTGGCCTGATTGCAGCAGATCGCGACGACAGTTCAGTCGTACCGCAAGTACGATTTGGGTACACCTTGAATTGCTTATGTACGTCTGTGAAGGTTACAAAGAAAGAGTAGCCATATTTCCCAATATCTCAAAACATGTGATCAGCCATAAAACACAGGTTGCCAAGTCGGATGGTCCGACTCCTAAGAGAAGCATCCGACTTTGACTCTTTGCTCTCAAAATGTCCAACTCCTCAGCCCTGCAAAAAATTCTACGAACTGGGGTCGTCGCACTAGTCCAGTGGGTTAGAATGTGGCGCTGCTCCAGACCTCGACAATTTTCTTGGGGCCTCGGCTAAAGGCGAGTGCACGCGATAGTCAAACTAAAGTTTTCTCATCTCCGCGTTCCAAAGACGTTGCTGTATCCGTTTAAATACCAAAAAACCAGAAATTCTGCGAGGAATAATTCTTCCCAAGCCTAAAGAAACATCTTGAATTTGAACTTTGCTAGTGACAAGCCCGTTAACAGTAACCCTGCATGATTCTCAGCTTTAACTTATACTCTGGCTACCTAGGCCTACTGTGACTCGTAGGTGACTCGTAGTTCTAGTGGAGCTTAGGCTACGCATTGCTTGTAATCGAATGCCAGGTATAACATGATCCATAAAAACTGCTACAAGAGAGAAAAGTATGAAACATATGAAGCATACGGTAACTTTATACCGTATGTAACTGATGCAGTAAATTCACTTAGAAATAATGAGAGCTAGCTACCTACCTACGGTATGTGGCTTCAAGGCACAAAAACACACATAGTGGTTTAAACGTAAACGATATCTGCGATTATATAACATTCTACACAAAATATTGGTGAAGAGCTATTTTTGGATGGGCATGTTCTACTAGGCCTACAGTGTCATGAATTACTTCAACGGACTTACTCTTGAGGAACAATCTCCAAAAACTAGCAAAAAAACTTAAAAGTTGTGCGAATTAATTCGCATTTTTCGTCTGCAAACCAAGTAATATTGCTGATATACTTCTGTAGTACCGAGGTCGCCAAATAATTTACGGACAATTTCTGTTACCTATCTATTAATATACTAATAACACTGAGAAATAGTCTACGTCGAAACCAGTGCAAGGCAATCAAGGCCACAAAGTAATGTAGGGCAGGTTAATTACGCAAGCAAGCACAAACATTGGAAGCAAATCACGGCCACCAATGAACAGAGAACTTTGCGACGCAGTAGGAGGAGCAGCGGCAGCAGCAGCAGCTGGCGGCGGAGGCGTTCAGTGTCAAAGCAAGCACTCGACGACCCTTGCGAGAGGATGAGTAACNACGCAAGCAAGCACAAACCTTGGAAGCAAATCACGGCCACCAATGAACAGAGAACTTTGCGACGCAGTAGGAGGAGCAGCGGCAGCAGCAGCAGCTGGCGGCGGAGGCGTTCAGTGTCAAAGCAAGCACTCGACGACCCTTGCGAGAGTATGAGTAACGCAAGGCTACCCCTGCCAACTGCCGGCAGCTGTCCCGTCCAGCAGGAATACCAACCTCCCAAGCAGTGCACGCTATGCAAATATGTTCCCAACTCTCCGAAAGAACACACGTTATGAAAGAAGCAACAACGGCCTGAAAGACTAGCCTACCTCAATATGAAGGAATAGCTTGCATTTTTCTCGTAAAAAGCAGGAAACTCGGTGATGCAATTAAAAAAAAAATGCTAACGGCTGGAACTTGAGACCAGGAGCAAAAAGCATTTAATAACAATATTACAGTCTTTCACTTACAAAATGTAGAATAACGTTTGGAAGAAGGTTGAAGCTCACAGGGCATTGAGACTCATTATTAATTGATCGTGCTTGCGTGCATTAATGATCGTCTCTTTGGCTTCCCCCCTCTTTTTCTCTCTTTTCCCCAGTCCTCTGTATCCTACTAACATAATGGCAATAGCTCATAGAGGGTCGGGGCGTAAGTTTCGGTGTCCCTTTGGGAATGGGCCCATTGATTCATCTACTGCCGCCTATCTAATTTAATAGCAAGTCAATATTATTTGCCGCGCATGTATCCTCTTCACCAACTGAAGATCATATCATAAGACAAACCATAATGTTTTCCGTTACAATGCAATCTTGTTTACAGAAGTGGCTGGAAATAGAGCTCAAATTGAAAACGCACCATTAGCCAATAAGGATCAGATCAAACGACAGTTTCTTGAATACGAAGAGCACTGTGTTTCAAGTGTCGTTGAATAGGCCTACGTCAAATGCGAGACGAATAAACGTGACTTCTTTTTTTTCAGTAGCTAACGATAAAACATTTTCTATTAGATAGGTACCTAATCCTACCATCAGTACCGTAATATGGTCATTAGCGTAGGTATTCAGCGTAATATCACCGCGCTTGAGCATACAGCTACACAACGAATGCAGAGAGCAAAGAATAAAGATAAAGAGAAAAGAAGCAAACCCTTCACTGGAGTAAAGGCGTTCGCCAACTGTGACAGCAAGTGCAAAGAAGAGCTGCGACCACTTACGAGATCCAACACGAAGCACTGCTCAGTAGGTACCTAGGCCTACCTATAAAGTAAGAAAGGTAGGTAACTTCATGAAAGCTAACTCTATGGTCCAACGACTACGCCGCGGGGAAAACTAAGTCTAAAACAAGTAGCGAGTGAATTAATACTAAAGATTTTCTTTAAATGCTCGACAACAATGCTATAGCTTCAAAAAATCTATTAGTTTCGACACAGTCATATCATGAGAAAAAACAAGAGAAGAGTTAACACAGTAAGTGATTCGCGTAGACTCTAGGAAGTTCAACAATTGGTGAATGCCGAGCAGAAGTGCATGGATTCTTCAGTACGGTCTCTCATACTCTCTTCTGAAATGGTATAGCACTAGGCCTAATAGAAATATATAATCACAATTTCTTATATATATTTTCAGCAGGTATTACGGTATTAGCAACTAGCTACAGCTAAGATTCATAAATATCAGCAGGTCCATATCGAATGCCATGCATTGGTTAAGAACCCCTGACGCATACCATTTGTTAACCAACTAATGAATTCCGAAATTAAAATCCAACTTAGCAAATCAGAAAGAAGAACCGCGCTGTAATGATAATAGCTACCTAGTACCTAATAATTGTCCTTTATAATCTATTAAGTCGCATTACCCATAATGAAGAGCTACCGCGGTAGGCTAGTGAGTAACCGAGATTTAGTTTAAAGTAACTCTCCACCTTGATGAGCTAGTAGGTACTATGGAAAATGAGGCACGCAGCAAGCACAAATAGCAAATTTAACGAATCCTCGTAACTTCTCTGAATTTCTGGTGTCCGAGAATTCGAGAGAAAAACCCGGACTAACTGCAGCTGGACTCGAACTCACCAGGTGCTCAAAGTTAGAATCTACACATAGGGGTCACCGTAGCTCAATATAGGTACTTGGCAAAGTCTAATATGCATACAGTATATAATTGCCGAAACTATATCATGATGACGGAAGAAGCTCAGTAGGTAGGTATCTAGGTATCGCAATACCGCTGCAATTGGACAGAGAGCAACAAAACAATACGGTACTTACCTTATAAACTTCGGAGAAAAATCCTTGGCCGAGTCGCTCTGTTGTAAAGTCATCGAGTCGGTAGAGCCGAGCGAGGGCGGAGTGGAGCGCCTGATAAGAGGAAGACCGCGCGAGCGCTGCCCGATACGGGTTTCCAGGACCCCTCAATCTCGGTCCACTCTCGCACTTCCCGCCACTGGGTGTCCGTGAAATCACATCACTTCGGGTAAAATTTTCGCTTTCAAAATATCCACCCGTATCACTTGTTCTTAACCTATTCTCATCGAGGCTTATTTTCGCCTTGAGTCTTTTATTATTCTCAACTTCGGGTTGGACAGGATTAGAGCTATTTACATCATTCTCATTGCTGCCATCGGCGTCGGCGGCTGCTTCTTCTTCACACGACGATTCGATCAGACTGGCGCTGTGATGAGAGCCAAACTTTGAGCCCACGTCCCCAGGACCGCAGGCAATGTTGGGGACTGCCGCGACGGGTTGTGGCACACGCCACAGGGATGCTGTCGTCCAAGACATGGGTCTGCCACACATTCCGTGCTCCCCCACAGTGACAGCCACCTCGCCGCAAGTGCCACTGGGCTGCATAACATGAGCCCCAGGGGACTCACTGCAGCTCCTCCAACACAAAAACACCAATGCTGTGGTTAATAGTCCCTCCTCAGTCCAACACTCTCGATCTTCACAACTCGAATTCTTTCACCAAAAGGTGGGTTGGTAAGGACAAGGCATTTAGAACCAAATCACAGCGCAGGTTTGTAATTTTCCTGCATCAGTAATGAACGTATATAAAAAATAACACTTGACAGGAAAGTTCCCTCAGTTTGTATACCTAGGCCTATACGGTAGCTATGATACTAGCTACAATCAAAAACTACGCCAGAACACTAGGTTTCACGAAGTCCAAGCACACAGTGTAAACAAGAACTATGAATTAACTCAAGTGTCAAATTTCAAAGCGAGAATTTTATCCAGATCCAATTGCAGCTATCTAGCTGCATCGATATCCAACAATCAGCAATAGTAGGTACAAGGCACTGCACTACAATGTTATTCAAAAGAAACGAGAAAATAGCCCAATGAGTGATGATTGAATAGTCTAGTAGCTAGGAAGGAACGTATGTGAGCTGGTACCTAATAGGATTAGCCTACTTTAGAAGGTAGCTACCAATTTTAGAACTAAAGAGAAAAGTGGCTAAGCTGCTAGTACATCACGCACCAGCATCAATATAGCCACGAACTGCCGAGTAATTGATGCACTAACAACTAGTTATACAACTGCAACAGCAATTGGTAATATTAGCTGCCACTGCCATATTTGAAGTTGCACAAATTTCCAAAACAGTTAAGCATGAAAACAATACCTAATACATCAGTCAATAGTCAACATTTGTTTATAGTTGTATCTCTGGAAGAAAGAAACTTATGAATCAAAGGAATGCTAATACAGACAGGGTAAAATTATAGTTTAAAGTACCTACACAGCTCTCTAATTGTTTTAGCCTCTTTAGCCAAAAATCTAGGTAAGCAAGTGAGATGAAACAGGGGAACGGTATGGTAGCTATATCAAGAAAAGCATGGAATGCTGGCATTTATATTTTTCCCACAGACTCTAGCCCATCTTTTCACCAATTTGGAATTTGGGCACTCTTGATTTTTTTCAATGGCAATGTATCATTTACAACTACAACTCTTATCGGTAGCCTGCCCTTAAGTTAAATTGGGAGTCCTGAGAATAGGTCATATACAGTAGGTAGGTACCTATATGGAAAAATAACAAGCAACATTCAACTTATAGCTAGTCTAGCTGGTTAACAACTAATTTCGGTACCTAGCTCCCGGTAGCTATCATTTACTGGAGACACATTGAAAAACTGTGGAGGGGTATCTACCTATATTTGCAAGTCATGTAGCATACGGTACCTACTGTACAGCCGAGTGTCACCAGTTATGGGAATGAGTGCAGAATATGGAAGAAATTTGAATAACTTTGGTAAAGCACTTCCCACATTTTATGACCTTCAGATTTCTATTATTATTTTTATTTACAGTCATAGTTTTATCACCATATAGCTATGACCTTCAGGTCTTGGATCAACATTTATATTTATATTTTCCCGTTTGATTTCTTTTTATCTTTCTAAGCTTTTTTCTGAACGTAGCTAGCTAGTTAAGTTACAATTTGTGGCAATAAATTGCAGAGAAATGACAACTAACAATTCAATCAGCACACTGATCGAGTCATGCTGTTGAGTAGACCTATTCATCTAGATACCTAACTGAGTTTTTATAATGTTGCCATCAATTATAACCAAAATAGATGGCTCAACTCTGTGTTATTAGCTATAGTCTATTGAATACATAGTTTACCTGTTTCCACAATGGCGATCTAACAGAGGAAGAAGCAAGAGACATAGGTACACCTAATAGTATGTCGATAGAAATGGGGAAACCATGCACAAAGGTTTTTTCACACAGGATTAACGCACATGGGACAGCAAGTCGAGAAAGAAGAGGAAGAACAGAGGATAGTGAGATCAGCAGAAGTATGAAATTTGAAGAAAGCACAGTGGGCACGAACGACAGACGTCCCAAAGGCATAGCTAGTGGCTAAGGTAACCTACATTGTCTCCTGGGTCCTTCTGATTCTATACTTATTTGATCTAACTTTCTTCTGTTCTTCTTTCCCGACTTGCAGTTCAACTCGACTTGTCAGTGTCACTAAATTTGTTGATATAGGCCCTAATGGGAAGATAATTAAAATAATTTGTTTTGCTTACTTTATATAAAATACCTCAAAATTGTATTGCAGGTCAATTGTGAAATAAATGAAATATGTACAGTACATTTAAGGACACAGTCTTGGGAAAAGAAAGTTATCATTTTTTTAATAATATGTAGGTAAATTTTTGTGAAATTTGTGACGGTTATGTCAGCTATATCAAAAATGAAGGTGGGTTTGCTTAGATTTTTTTCCATTTTCTCCGTAGAAAAAGAGTTATTCCAAGAAAATGGAAGAAAAAGGGATCTTGGGAGTTGGGAAAATTGTACCCCACCTACAGTTTTTATTGTAGAAATACTATACACAAGCCATTGGATTTCCAAAAGCAAAGTTTACAAAGTTAAGCTTGCCGAATTTCAAATTTTTGAGAAAAAAGTTATGGGGAGATAGTGATGTAAAAATACTTTTTTCCTCTCAGTTTTTTTTGCAAAAAAAAAACGTTTTTTTGCACAGAGTTACCAATCAGAGGTCAAGAGTAAATAGGAATTTCAACCTTATTTCTAATGACTTTATGGTTGAAAATACCTTACAGGAAGAGAGTGACGGTGTGGCTAGCGGAGTGGCCCAGAGGAGACGCATGTGCAAGAACCAAAAGAAACGCATGTCACGTTTATTGGCCCTAATGAGACGCATGTCTCCTTCAAAGTTCATGCTAATACGTCTGCATTTATGCACATTATTCATGTTCTCAAATGAATTACCAAATAATATTAGTGTAGGTATGTTATTTTACTCATACAAGCCCCAAACTAGGGATTAGCAGAAGATATCATAACATTAACTTTCGTTTGAACACATATTTTTGGTTTGTCTTTTGAAAAACTTGTTAAAAACGTTTTTCTTCAATATGAGACAAAACAATGTAACCAATGGATTAAGTAAAGGCTGGAGAGTCAGTTTATGCATTTAGTTACCTAAACTTCCTTTCATTTCAGGGCGCATAGAATGACGGTTACGTGGAGTGCGTCTCCTCGTGGCCACGCGGCCCAAGGAGACGCGTTTTTTTTTTGGAGGACTGTAACTCGAATTTTCTTGAAGATAATGCAAATATGAAATAATGACGTGAAAGAGAAAGAGTTGAAGCGTATTTGACACAAAGCCCATGAGGGTGGATGAATTATTAAATAAGTTATAAGTGAAAAATGGCGAAATTTCACAAAAAAGTGCATCTCCTTTAGGCCACTCACCCTATCTGTAGCACATTTGTCTAGTTAGGCCTATGTCAACTTCTTCTGTTTTTCATTATTATTATTATTATTATTAAAAACTAGTTAAACTACACTGGAGCACAATCTAAATATTGAAGCAAGAAACTGATGAGCACACTATGAATTGCAATAGAAAGTCAAGAAATGAATAAATGAAAAATGAGAAATTAATGTTTCTGTCATCTGAATTTGTGTATTTAAGAAGTGTGAGTGAGTGAATCATAAGTTCTACTTTTTGCCAGTATAGCTTAAATGAACTTTTACACGTCATTCAGCTTTTACAACAACTAAAATAGCTAAATACCTAGTCTATCTATGGCAATAAAGTGAGGGCGGAATGTCTATTAATGTTATGGAATGCTGAATTTGCTTGTTGTGGCCTTGAAGTGTTTCCGGTTATTGTGTTTGTGATTGATCGTGTGGACGTGACTTAAATAGGGATAGGGAACACGGGTAAGAAGCGCAAACATTAACTGAACTCTTCTTTTCTCAATTTTCATAATGTTACTCTTACAGTTTTAATCATAGAGAGATGATACAGATACCGCTAGATTCGCAAAGTTAAGCTTGCATACTTTGTAAATCGTAAGGATTTTGATGTTACTTTGAAAAGTAACATCAATTGTTTGTAGATAAAAACATCAATAGCTAATACATTTTCCCTACATAATTTTCTTCTCAAAATTTTGAAATTTGGTAAACTTAATTTTGTAGACTTTGCTTTTGGAAATTCAATGGCATGTGTATCATCTTTATCTACAATGAAAACTGTAGGAGGGGTAGAATTTTCCCCAGATCCACATTTTCTTCTGCTACCTTTGAATAACTCATGTTCTGTGAAAAAAAAATGGGAAGAAGTTCTCAGAAAACCTACCTTCATCTTCTATGTAACATAACTGTAACAAATTTCACGAAAATGGGCATAGGCTAATATTAAAAACTTTCCTTTTGCAAGACGGTCTCCTTAAATGTAGGCCAACCGTATATCATTTATTTCACAATTAACATGCAATACAATTTTGAGGTATTTCATAGAGTAAAACAAATTACTATAATTATCATGCCACTTTTATCAACAACTTTAGTGAAACTGACACGTCGAGTCAAGCTAAATAGCAAGTCGGGAAAGAAAAAGAACAGAGGAAAGTATGATCAATAGAAGTATGAAATTGGATGGAAACAAAGTGGGCACATAAGACAGATGTCCCAAAAGCCTAGCTAGTGGCTAAAGTAAACTACCCAAATTCTCTGGGGGCACAGCTCCCCATAACATTGAATGGGCAAACCTAACCCTATGGCCTGTGGGCTTTGGCCAATCCTATGCTCTTGGTTTTGGCTAATCCTAAGCCCCCCGAGAGGTTTATCCAAATTGAAAAATGTAATTATCAGATGCACACAATTGGTTTTTCATGTTACAAATTGGCTACTGTTTTTCTGTTGCATATTACATAGGCCTAGCTACCTATTAAATATTAGTTTTGTCTATTTGGATTTTTCTGCTTCATATCACTAAAATATAACATACCGTAAGGTTGGGCTATTTTGTCATCTCGAGAGGTAATACCGATACGTCAAGGTGTGTCACGTAAGAAGGGCGTGACATCGCCATGTAGCAAAGTTGTCAGTTTTTTAGCCATTGCGGCAAAGTTTCAACAGCTGAAAAATGGTACAAGGTCCATTTCAAAGGTGACAGAATTGTCTTCAATTTGGGACAAAAAACAAGCCCCTCACACAAATATTAAAGAGTCAGTTGGACGTAACAAAATGAGAGGGAAAATTTTTTTTTACATCACTAGCCTATCCCAGCTTAGCCTAACTTTTTTCTAGAAATTTTGAAATTCGGCAAGCTCAACTTTGTAGACTTTGGTTTTGGAAATCCAATGGCACGTGTATTTCTCTACAATAAAAACTGTATGAGGGGTACAATTTTCCCAAGACCCCCCTTATTTTCAGTTTTCTGGGAATAACTCTTTTCCTACAGAGAAAATGGAAAAAATTCTAAGCAAACCCACCTTCATTTTCGATATAACATAATGGTCACAAATTTCACAAAAATTTGCCCAATATTAAAAAAATGATAACTTTCCTTTCCCAAGACTGTGTCCTTAAATTTACTGTACATGTATTTCAGTTATTTCACAATTGACCTGGCAGACCTGCAATACAATTTTGAGGTATTTTATGTAAATTAAGTAAAACACATTATTATAATTATCTTCCCACTTAGCCTATATCAACAAATATAGTGACACTGACAAGTCAAGTTGAACTGCAAGTGGTAAAAGAAAAACGGAAGAAAGAAAAATCAAAAGAAGCATGAAATCAGAAGGAAACAAAGTGGGCACAAAGGACAGATGTCCCAAAAGCCTAGTTAGTGGCTAAAGTACTACCCAAATTCCATGGGGGCACTGCTCCTCATAACATAGAATGGGTGAACCTAATCCTATGACCTAGACTATGGGCTGAGGCCCATCCTATGGCCAATGGGCTGATGCACATCCTATGGCCCATCCTATGCCCCTGGAAGGGTTTATTTAAATGATAATGTAATTATCATATATTGACAATTGGTTTCAAGTTACTAATTGCAGTCTTTTTTGTTGCATATTACATATTGAATATTAGTTTTGTCTGTAGTTATGGCTTGTTCTGCTTCATTTCATTAAAAATTAAAATAGCTGTAAGTGACCAAGTGGGTTCCGGCTCCCAAGACTCAATATATTAAGAGTCCACAAATCAGGGTTGCGGAATCGGAGGTTTATGGGAGGAATCGGAGGTTAATGGGAGGAGTCGGAGGTTTATGGGAGGAATCGGAGGTTAATGGGAGGAGTCGGATCTTTACTATGACCAGGAGTTGGAGTCGGTGTAAAACACCCGACTCCAGCTCCTCTAGGCCCAGTGAACAGATTTGTTTATATACCACAATTACCACCCAATGCAGAATTTCTTTTGAAACATCATAGCTAATAGGAAAAAAGTTGTCACTATAGTCACAAAAAAGTTCAGCAACTATGGTAGACTATAGCCTTCATATAAAAGTCAATTAACCAGATATGATATGCATTTCCAAATGTTTGGTAGCTACCTATGTCTGAAAAGTTTTAAATATGATCAATTTAATCAAAATTACACTCGCTGTGAAGCTACATTTCATTAACAGTTCATATCTTTCAAGTTGCCAATAAAATAGCAAAAGTGGCCAATTGCAAGATAATTTTATATCTTACCCAGTAACTCCAAATTTTGGAAGCAGCAGGAAAATGCTTATAAAGGCCAACAGCCTTGTTTGGTATACTTTGGGGAATAACTAGTCTACATGGTAATAAGGAATGGCTAGCTCTATTGGATTTGGTAGCAGATGAGTTGAAAGTTGGAAATTTTGACAAACTTTCACCGATCTTTTTAAAAATGCTGTAAAATTTTTTTTACAAACGTATGTAAAAGAAAATTGAACTACACCTAAAAAAAATTTTGCATTTTATTATGTTAATGTCTGGTTAATGCAGTGAAATTGTAATTATACTTACATAACTAAAAGACCATGGGGGTACTTTGACCATAGGAGTAAAAATATTAATGGACACTTACCGTCAACCGGGGTAACTCGGGACACCCGGGGTAACTCGGGACAGCACTCTGTCACGCCATATTGAGGGCTGTAAAAACCAAACTATGCAGAGTTTCGCCAAACTAAAAATAGGG
>LQNS02000140.1:13297682-13315385 GCA_001587735.2 Parhyale hawaiensis
ACCACTTGAAACTTGACCATTTTTTGGTTAATTTACCGTGTTTATCACCCGGCAATGAGTCTATAAACTGTCTCACAGTCTCATACTCGTTACTTGACTCACAGCTAAGAAAAATTACTACTGGTAAAGATATAATCAGACAAGACAGGGCTCTTTGTAGCATTTTTAAAGTCTGGAAAAGTTAGTCACCAAATTGACACATCTGGGTATAGTTTCTTTTCTGCAGTCACCAAAAAGACACAGATGGTCATTTCTAACCATGAAAAGTCGCCAGATAATTGGCGACAATGCACACTTTCTGAAATATGGTTGGGATGCAGTTAAGTATAGGGTCACCAGGAATATTAGGAGACGATACAAGGGAAAAAATAATACTACAAACAAGGTACTGATGGTAACTGCATTTAATTTGCCAACCTTTGCTTAGGCTATGCTCCAAATACTGCAGTTTCAGTGTGTAACATCTCTCACGGTTGAGTAACTAGTTAAGCAAATGCAAATGCTTAGGTTTAACTATTGACAGGGGTATCTAGCAAATAATAAAATCACTGCTCATCATTCTCCAGAAGTCAAGAAAAGAATATAAGAACGATTACTAGGACTAGGAAAAGAAGTTTTGGCCCCATCTTTTGTTTACGGTTGTGCTAGCTAAGTAACGGATCGTGGTTCACATCGGGATGATCATGAATTCGGCCACCGAAATTGGACTAGATATTTATTTAAAAGCGTAGAAACAAAAAAGAAAATATTTCGTACATAATTCATGACACAATGATGTGCACTGAGAGCAGAGTTGAATCAAAACCATTGGCTAACATGTCAACAGACGGGAGCTTCTGGTACAGAAACACGCACAACCAACCACCACAACAGTCAACCTCCGACTGAATGACAGACACCGAAGCCCGAATGTCAATATCGAAGTCGACAGTGGATTGTCCGCGATTCAGTTATATTCGTAATATATGAAATTATACATTGCTTCTAGATTAGTTTAAATGCTCATGATTGTTTTTAATCACGCATAGCTCATGTACTCAACAGAAAATTACCTTTAAATTTAAAAACCGATTCACAAGATAGTCGTTTCAACGTGTTTTTTCAGTCACTCGTCCGAATGCGTTGCGGCGCACAAACAAAAACATTAATTTCCCCCAATATGAAGGTTTTACGTATATTGCCATTTGCCAACAGATCACGCCTTCAATGTGATCTGTGTTACATACCTTCGGTGTCACCTGTCACATACCTTCGGCACAAGATGGGTAACAATGGTGTGTTAAATACGACAACCTCAAAAATCCTATACAAAAAAAAATCTTAAAGATTGTGACTTGGAATACACCGCGTCCCTTACAAACGTTGCCCCTGTTTTGCAAATTTTATGATCAAGTCATCTATGATAATTATACAAGTTAGTTTTCGATCGTGTGGCCACCTTGCGGATGATTCCCCTTGATTGCGTATGATCTGCGCGTTTTTGTGACCGCATTTTGACGTGATTCTGATAGCAATCAACCGTGATCAGTTGTGAAAATTGATCAAGGCGTGATTTACTCCGTAGGCTAATCATGCGCGATCAAAGAGTGATTCCAGCCGTTGGACAAGTAAAAATTCAAAATTTGAAATGTAAGTTTGTAATGTTTTCTCATATTTAGGGATAAATTTGTAATTATTGACGTCCAGAATTATTGTTTTGTTAATTTTATGCCTGTGTATGTTCAAAATGTTCTAAATACTGGTTATACTGCTAGTTCACTTATGCAATGACTTCAAAGTGAATAGAAGTTTCTAGGAAATCAATTTCACACCATATTCCGTAAAAATACGATAGGAATTTATTTTTCGAAAACAGATATGGCGTCTCTCACTGTCTCTGGTTTGTTTACAAAATCATTGACCGTTCTTGTGCTTTTCAGTGATCACGATTATCATGATCACGGTGATTCTGATCACGAGCGCAGTCACAAAAAGACGCCTTAGGTGTAGCGGTGGGGAGCATATGCAGTATGGCACTTAGGACATGTGGTCTTGGTCCATAAAAGCATATAAAGCTGTCCTCAGAATCCATAATAGCATATAGAGCTGTCCTCAGAATCAAACTGTACATTTTTTTTATAAGAATAAGAAACTAAAGACTCTTCAAAAGAACAATTTGCATCCACCCACTTAAGAAAACTACGTCGTGTAGCAATGTAATTGCAACCAGTGGCGCAGCCAGCCGGAAATTTCGGGCGGGGCCAGGATCCCCGACAATATTGTTCCTACCTATTAAACAGTGGGCAATGTATTAAAATCCTTATGAATACAGTTTCTATAAATGATAGGATGATGATGAGCAATGCGTTTTTATGGTAGATGTATTACATACATATGGTATTGATACTTAGTATTTTACTAATATAACCTCTTGTAAGTGTTTTAAATAAATTTCCTTTGAAAGACCTGCCAGTTGTATGTAGAATAACTAAGTATTATCAAGCCTATATTATACTAAAAGTCTGTGAACTTCATTTATTTTCTTGTGTTTTGCTTGTTTGCACACGGATTTTTCGCATTAAAATAGGACGAATTTCGAACGTCAGTAGTGGAGGTACGCCTCTGGGAAGTTTTCGAGTCCACTGTCCGAATCTTTGTCATCCTCGGAGTAATTAAGTATTATGTAACTTTCATAGTAAACTGCGAAAGCAACACCTTGCAGCATTGGGGCCATCAGCGGGTTGAAGCTGGCCAAATATTGGCGGTCACCCTAATCCATCATCTTCCAACTTACATCTTTCAACTAACTTAACCTCTCAGTGTCACAGTCGGTCTGCTGCAGCGCCACCTTATCTTAATTTTTTCCCTTTTTTCCTAAATAGTCATAAGTTTTTATGTTTTTGCCATAACGGCAATATCTTTTAGAGCACCAGAGCGTTTGTCCCGGTGGCTCTCTGAGACTGGGCCTGTTGGTTCGTCTACTGGCAATCATCTAACCATTTGAACCTTTCATCTCTGAATCCATATAGTGCTGATTATCAGTGCTTCACTGCAGCCGTGCAACGGTGCAAGCCTCTGGGCCCGATATAGCGAGCGCTTATTTACATCTTGAATCAGTCAGATCAATTGTGGCTATTCTTTGTTTAGTTCAAATTCCCTTTGCCATTTAATAATGACCCATATAGGACATGTTCGATTGGGCCCCGAAATGAAGCACTCGACACTTAACTTGTCTGACTCGACTCAACTTGCGCAGGTTTCGACCCGGTAAACTAAGCTCCAAAACGCGATCTTTTTCTGCAGTCGCTTGCCCTTCACACTTTCAAAATTTCAATCTTGCCCAGTAAAAAAATTTTCAGCCTGCTCAAGATAGTCACCTGTTGCTAGCATTAGCAACGTGATTTAAAATGATGATGCCGTAGCTTCTGACTGGAGTTGCGGATAAGCTACACCTCATACGCATAATTTCGGCGCCTTATCGAACAGGCCCTCATTATCGTGATTCGTGAAGCAGACACTTTTTAGCTCTGGCTGTGCAATGGTGGATTCTTTAGAAAAATCAACGTCGATTTTTCGCTGGCGAGAGTTGAGATGAAGTGCTTCATTGCAAAAATTTAGTATTTATCTATTTAGTGGAAGAAATGAAAAACAGTAAGCATAAAAATGGTACATCGATTTTTCCCATATGAATACTCAGACAAGTTTTTAATCAGTTAAAATAAATGCTAGGCTAGTAAAAGTATACGATCTTTTATTTTAATCCTGGACAGGCATAAAGACTCTAATTGTACATTGAATTGAATAATAAACGTAATAAGAAGCATGGGTAACGAATCAATTACATAGATATAATCAAAATTCCATCTTACGTGTCTGAGACGTTGGGAACGCGTCAATGCAATGTACACTGTACAGCATATCGAACGCCAAAAGTATTTCAACCTATATAGTTCGACAACGATTGACTCTTTCCGGCGAGATCAGTTATGGCGTTTGAGATATGAAGTTATTTTCAAACGGAAATTCTAACAGTTTTTCTAAAGCCCCGTACAAACGAAAAGCAAAAATTGCCGAGAGTGATATTTCGTCAACAAATGCTCCTCCAGACTTGGCGAAAACGTTCTCTGAAGAGCGAGTTCAGCGAAATGCGTCTAGGCCAATCTCCTGTGCAGCTTTCGAGCAATTCATTCAAAGCAACTTACGGCCCAGTTTTCCCCGTTATCTGTTCTCTACTATGGTATGTAACGCCTCCGCTCTTCTTAGAAATTAACGTTAAATAGTGGCGATTTAAGCAAGGTCGAAAGCATAAAATGTATTTGTCTCCAGGTTACAACGATGATAGCCGCTGGAAACGTACATCTCAAAATTTTATTCACAAACTACAAGTGAGTACAAAACATTTAGTTGCTCAGTACTATGCAGATGCACGGTGAATAAAAAACCGCCGTATGACGACCCAACGGGTCACGGGTCGTCTAGGATTATACTAAAACTCCGTGAACATTGCTTGTGTGTTGGTGTCTTGTTTGACACAACTTCTTTACTATTAGAAGAGAAGAAATTCGAGGTATTGGAGGCAGTTGCATTCTTGTCTTGTTTGACGAGGCATCTTCGCTTTTGGACGGGAAGATATGAGAGGTATTGGAGGAGGGGGGGGGGGGCAGTCGTATTCTTTCCGTGGATTAGTTCTTTAATTAATTCGATTGTATATGGGATACGGAAGTTAAACTGAGTTGGGCCTCAAGAACGGACATGATCAACGCATCGGTTCCAATGGCAATACAACTGAAATACGTAACATATAAATTGACTTTGCTTACAGCCAGGGTGTTGAATATTCGTTAGAGAAGCAAAGAATATGTTGATAGTGAACCGTAGGACGGGCAGGAGAGGACGGCTGAATAGAGAGTGGTCTATGCCCAGCTAACTAACACCGGCTTTTTTGCGAAAGCAAAGACGATCGTGATGACGACTCAACGGGTCGTCTAGGTTTTTTCTAAACTTCTTGGTGCGTATCATATTAGAGGAGATATGAAATGTCACATCTTGGAAAACGCATACCGCATTTTAAGCTGTAGTAGATCTAGTATAACTTGTAAAAATTTCTCTATTTTTATCACAGACTAAAAACGTTAATAAATTAGTTTTTTGTAACAACCTTGCGGATGACTCCGCCTGATTTCGCGTGATCTGCGAGTTTTGTGACCACTTTTTGACGTGATTCCAATAGCAATCAACCGTGATCAGTGGTGAAAATTAATCGCAGCGTAATTTCCTCCGCGGGCTAATCATGCGTGATTAAAGGGTGATTTCAGCCGTTGGACAACTAAAAATTTAAAATTTTAAATGAAAGTTCATGAAGTTTTCTTCTATTTAGGGATAAATTGAATAATGTTGATTGCTTTTAATATCACTTCCAGAATTATAGCCCAGTTTCGTTAGTTTTATGCCTGCGTAGGTCAAAATGCTTCAAATACTGCTAGTTCACTTATGCATAGACTTCAAAATAAACAAGTTCCTAAGAAATCCATTCCCTATTATTTTCCGGAAAATTACGATAGCAATTTATTTTTCGAAAATAGTCGGAGTCTGGGGTTTGTTTACAAATCATTGGCCGTTCTTGTACTTTTCAGTGATCACGTTGGCTGTGATTCTGATCTCGAGCGTGGCTACAAAAAAAAAAAAACTTCTAAAATCGTAATCACAAAGTTCAATTAGGCTCGTAACCCCACATACAACGCTCACCTACTTCAGTTCCGAAGAGTTATATGTCAAATTTAAGTTTTGGATTTTCTTATAAATAGGATGAAAAAGTATTAAACAAGAGTGCCTGGCAAAAGTTGTGCAACTTCTTTCGTGTCATACTGGTTGACACTTCCTACTTGAGTGAATATCCAAGTCGACAGTGAACCTTGTCCCATGTTTTAGTTTTAAGGAGGTTATTCGTAGAAAATATACCTCAGGGTGCAGCGCCCCGATCTTTTGGGCACTGCATCCATACGAGAAAATAAAAAAGTATTTTCTTTCTTTCTTGTGAAAGTTCTTCGTGAAGAGGTGACGCGTGCATACGATACAGAAACTCAACGGGTCTGGTACGGGCGTATTCACACGATGGTCAAATGAAGGGGTTTCCTCAGCTCTGCCTCCGAATGCATGGGAGTGTCCATTCAAATTGCAGGAAAATTCAAAGTTTACCGAATTCTACCTTCCTTCCTTCCAACTTTGTAGAGACATCCGAAACTTTGACGCTAGCTCAGCAAATAGATTCAAAGGTAACTATCACTACTAATACTTTTTTCGCTAACACCCAGTTGCGTTTACGAGGACTCGTTACTATATTGAGTAGTTCAAGCCTCCGTCTCCACAACAACGGCGATTTAACAGAGGAAGAAGCAAGAGATATAGTATGACTATAAAAATATGGGGAACCCATGCACCAGGCTCTCAAGTGTCGGCAACTTTGCCTAGTTTTCCACACCTACCATAGAGTCTTAACTTTCAGCTTCCCTCGCACACAGTACGTGTGCACTATGCAAATAAACATTAAAGTTCTTGCTCCTGATCGTTACATACTAAGCCAAGTTTGCATACCTATAGGGTAGATACGGCTGTCTTGTGTCTATAGTCTGAACAGCCCAAGAAAGCGAGGCATGAGAGATAGCGCATGTGTCATATTTCGTACTTGGATAAAATTGATCTTTTATATTCTTTTTCAATGAATATAGAATTATCTTCGACTGTTTTGGAAGTTACAATGGAATCAAGCATTGAAAAATGACCACAAATAGCAGCAAATGCTATGCAAAATATCCGAAATACCTACCTTGAGTTACGAAATATTGTAAGAGTTTATCATTTAAGAAATTTCTTGCCATTATTCAATGCTTAATTACAATTGTAACTTCCAAAACAGTCGAAGATAATTCTATATTTATTGAAAAAGAATATAAAAGATCAATTTTATCCAAGTACGAAATACGACACATGCGCAATCTCTCATGCCCCGCCTCCGCCGCCTTCGTGGGTTGGTCAGACCATAAGAAGGGCCGTTGACTGCCCGACGGGAGAGGATTAGTTTAAATTTAGCGAGTTGCACCACAACATTTCCATAGTACGTGCCCTCCCTATAGATAAGCAGTCTTATTCAAATTGAGCGTTCCGAGATATAAATTTAAATATCTTAGTCTTTTTTTTCAAGGATAAAGAGCCAAAAAGTTTAAGGTAAGACTTTGACTCCTGGAATTTTTACGTGCTAACTCTGGACTTCGATCCTCAGACATACCGTAACTACGATTTAACTAGACGCCAAGCAAGGGCAAATTATAGCTAGTAAAAATGCGTAAACAATGGTTAACCAAGAAAAAATATTCCGATATAACCATGTAAGGAGTCCATTACGCAAAATATTTTAATACCACTGGCTCAGAAGGTCAGTAAAAAGAGATTAAACCAAACATATATTTGCTTACTATATTGTCATGCCAAACTTGCTAAGCATAAACTTTGCCGATAATATTAAGTTCAGCTGTCTTAAACTCAAACGAGATGAGAGGAACTTACTCCGACTTTCCATAAGTTAAACACACAAAAACTAAGGATAAAGCCCATACATTGTACATGTAGTGCATCTCCCTGAATACAGCTTTGGAGTAACATAAATATCTGATCAACTACCGGCCTGAGGCCCAATATTTATCTATGGTCAGAGGAGTATTGATATTGTAGCTTTCGATTTCGGAATGGTTAATTGGCTTTCTCGAAGTAGTCCTTGCTACCCACAGGATCTGGCTTCATCGTATCGCTGCCGGGCTTCCAACCAGCGGGACACACTGCAAGAGAAGCGCTTCCAGTTAGAAAATTCCAACCCAAACACCAACATGGATGTTGTGCGTAAGACTTAACTTCATTCATAATTTAATCGTATTGTTGGCACGAGTCACTCTAGTACTAAGGAACGTTCCTAAATACGAAAGTTTACACAAGCAATGGTAGTACATTAGAAATAAATTTATCGAGTACTGTAGTTCAGTTTCCACAACATACGCTACCTCACCGAGGAAGAAAGAATGGTCATATAGTACGTTGATAGAAACGTGGGAATCTCGCACGAGGGTGTTCCCATCGAGGATCCACGCGCGTGGGTACAGCAGGTCGGAAAAGAACAAAGGAAAACTAAAACTGTGAAAGTGTGAAATCTGAAGAAAACACAGTAGGCACGAAAGACGTTCCGAAGGCCTAGCTAATGGCTAAGGTAACCTTCCAAGTCCGGTCGACAAGAAAATGGTGAAGTAGCTTTAGGAGAACAAGACCTATGTTCCTCCTCTCATTCTGACCCCGCCGGCATGATGTTCTGTACGTCCATTTAGAGCAGACGTTGAATTTTTGTTTTCTCAATATCACTCCAAGAAGAAAATCCTGATCATCATCATGAAAAATTTAACTCTCTACAGGCGAGGTGGATCGCCAAGTCCCCTTCCAAATGGAGCTCTTAATACCAAAATTCATGTTTAACGCCCCGTCCACACTACCTCAAATGCCCGCAACTCTCGTCTACGCAACTGTGCAGAAAGTTTACGACTTCGTAGTAGCGGCAGAGTCTTATACCAGGGAGCTGTAGTTTTTGGACCCAGTTGATAATTTATTCTACGTAAAGGATCGATGAAAACATGAATATGAAATTATCGTGGTGCTGAGATTATTTCTCAGAGCCTGCCACGATGGCCATCCCCGATTATACGATGGAACATCGCTAAAACACGTCGGCAATAGCGTTGGTCCGATGGAAATCGTATCAAACAATCGGCGATGGCAATTTTCTCCATCGGTGATGGTGTCATGAGGAAGAAATGGTCCGATGAAATTACTGAACATGCCATCGGCGATGGCATACGATGGGCATCGTCATCGGTTGTACTTCAGATGCCGATGAAATAAGGCTAAAACTACAGAAAAACACCCTTACGAGTTTGAAACCTTCATTTGTTTAGCAATATTAAGACAAAGAGGGGGTTACAAAATTCACTTCAATGCATTTCCCAGATCTAACCATGTCAATTAATAACCTAGGCCTTACATTTCGCAATTTTATCAGCTAGGAGTAGTATTACTGGTTTGAAAATCGCACAGATGCTGAGGTTATAAGAGACGTTGCTTTTATTAGACGTTTGTGGTCCGAGATGCTTGCATTTTTAAAATGAGTGTGCTACGGTCCATCGCCATTTGTGACACCCTACGATGGCCATCACCGACTGTTTTTCATCGTAGGTCATCGCCGACTTTTTGTTCCGAACGGCTACCTCGCTACCAACAGATTAGCGGTAGCAGTCTTGCTACCGCTACTGGTAGCATTGTATTGGCCTCTAAGGCTGTAGACAATGGCATGAAAGAATATAAGAGAACGTTTCGCGCACGACGGTACCAACTTGACAGCTCACCTCACCAAAATCTTTTGGTGGACACGCTGCAGCGTTTACGTGCACCCAACAAAGCACTCTGACAATAGATGAGAGTACGCGTTCAGAGACTAGCAGTGCAGCCTCCCCTACCGTGGCTGAGCTCCCTGGATCGTTAGCTGTTCCCCGGACGCAGTGCAAATTGTTGTAATTTGTTTTGTCCCTGTAAATATAACTGTGTCCAAAAAAGGTGCTAATTTATTAGCAGAGTTCGTTGGCCAGCAAGTGTCACTAGTCAAGTTTCGAATATCTCTGCAAATTTACAGTAATTTCAAGATATAAGAAAGCTGTACACGTTGCTATTGTTTACAGGCAGTGACAAAACAATGGTATGCTTTGAATTGCACTGTGTTTAGGGAACAAATCACGATAGCCTAGTTATTCGCAACTTAAATCTTTTAAAAATATTAAGCAAGTTGGTTTGTCCCNTGGAGCGATGGTTGTCTAATCGCCATCGTCAGAACGATGGCGATGACCATCGTAACATAACCGGAGATTCCGACATCTGTTACCGTACTTTCTTATATTCTCTTGCAAAGCGCGTGCTGCCAACCAATGCGACAGCTCACCTCACCAAAATCTTTTGGTGGACACGCTGCCGTGTTTACGTGCACCCAACAAAGCACTCTGACCAGGGGCGTAACCACCGTCCAAAAGTTGAGGGGGACGCTATACAAAGCAATTATCAGAAGGTAGTTCATAATAAAGTTATTGAACGCTTAATTGGAGTTCGTGACGAAATGGATTGTGTGCTGGCGAAACGAAGTTAAATATGCCAGGGCTAAGCCGCTGATGTCCTGTTAAAGCAGTGGTTCCCAAACCTTTCGTCGTCATTACCCACTCATACATGAACCTCAGTCATGCCCCCCCCCTCCCCAAAAAAACGTAGCCTGTGACTATGATTACTGTCTACAGTTTTACGCTCTTTAGATCCATATAAAAACCACTGTTGAAAATCCTTTCATTGTATAATTTCCATCAGAATATGACACACTACAGCCGCTACATTCTGCTTTATGGCTCCTCAGTTTGAGAACCTCTGTGTTAAAGAAAGTGGTACATACCAGTAAAACAAGTCCCATTAAGTCATCTAGTAATTGTAATGTAATGTAATTGGAACTAATTATTCTTTTTCATCGCTAATCGTTTCATTCGGTAGAAAAAATAAACAAATTTTAAGGAAATCCGATGCAACTTCTTCATATTTTAACAAAGGCAATGTCGACAATGGGACAACGAGAGCATTATGTGATACCTTTTTGAGCGTCAATGCTGTCTCTGTTGTTCTGTAGTCTTATTCATATGCGCAAAGTGTGGTCGAAGATGCGAATCCGTGATGAATCCAAGAACTGCTGCGCAATTGCATGGAATGAAATGCGCAAACGCCCGTATGAAGCGAACCGTTAACATGTGCATGACAAGTATACTGTAGGTAACTAACTGCAAAATAAAAGTAAAACTAGAGCACTCTGAGAGCGCATAACTTCCTCCGCAAAGCAAGGCAACGGTAACGAAAAATTCAAGATGGCTCCGAAACCATTATTTTTTATCTACTCCAAAATCTTTTTCATTTGTGCCTTTTGATAGTAAAAATAGCCTATGCAATTTTCTTGAAGATTCGTTCATAACTTTGAGTTATACTGCTAACAAATATTAGGACAAATACGAGTCAAACATAATAAGGAACCAACGGATCTGCACTAAAATTGAATCATTTATGCTATGTCTTTTAACATTATTAACAACTATAAATTTCATAAAGATCCATCGATAATTTTTTAAAGTTATCGTGCAACAAACTGTTCATTAAAAAATTGGTCACTTACTATTCGTGATATAGCTACCTAACAACTCTGGCAAATTTCATAAAAATTCGTCCATAACTTTTTGAGTTAAGGCATTTTAGAATAATAAAGCAGACAAACAAACAAACAAATGGATGGAAGGATCTTCACCAAAAGTTAATCATCTGTTCCTCTTAACATACCTAACAATCCCTGTAGATTTCGTCAAAGTCCGTCAATAAATTTTTTTACTCATATTGATGAAAGACAGACGGAAAGACAGGCAAGCAGAATAACGGACAAACATAACCTCCCTGGCGGAGGTAATAAGCATAATCCTGTCAAACATGCACTTCGTAGAGGACACCTGAACCATTTTACCAGCCCCTGGCTCGTGAAGCATAACATTTAATAAACTTGTTATTCACGAATGCTTCAACACTTTTTCATATTATCGAAGTCGATCTCTTCTCTAAGCACTAAGTAATTTCCGTTTAAAATATACCTATTGAAATTTCATAACATGAAAGCTTTTGAAGTCTCTTCATCTTCTAGTTCATGATTATTGTCTAGGTGCCACCTAGAAAATGCACCTATCGCCTTGCAAAAGTAACGCTAGAGTCAACTTGACTGTAAGCTTCTCCCTTATTTGGAAACTCACAACCACTGCACTGGTTTCTGCTACAAATTAATGCCCGCTACACCCAGAGGAGTATGGTGCTGCTGTCGACCAGATTTACAAAGCTGTGGCGCAAAAGATGCAAGGCCCCCATAATATGTGCGACTTTTACCAGTTCCATTTCTGGTTAGGTCATCGCCCTCGTAGTGTCAAAAACGCTGATGCTACACACCCGATACAAAAATTATAAGTTTCCCTGGTAAAAAGCAGGCATCCAACTTTACAAAATGAAAGTTAGCTTGAAGACCCACGGGCCAAGTGGGATGACCGCGCGTGCTGGTTCGTCCTGCAGATGTATGCTCTTTTATATTAGATTAGAAAGGCGGCAGTAGGCGAACCAACAGGCCCATTCTCAAAGAGACACCGAAACTAGCGCCCCAGCCCTCTATAAACTATTGCTATTATGTGACTAGGATATAAAAGACCGAGGAATAGAGAAAAAAATTAAAGATGAGGGAGAAGAGTCTAGCAAAAGAGACGATCATGAGTGCACGCATAATCAATAGCCGCTGATATGCGGAGTTAAGATGTCAGACAGTGTAGTTGGAGCAGAAAGAGAGATGAAGACGGATTTCGGAAGCCCCGGAGGCTTTAGCCGTTTAGAGTGTGCGACTCCTGGAGGAGGAATCCTTAGCTGTGGGGGATGTCTCTCCCAATGTATGTCAAGACAATTTTTAAACACGGTAACTGATTCCGCAATAACAACGTACGTCGGAAAGGAGTCTATTCCAAATAGTGACTATGAAATACGGAAAGAACTGCTGACTTAAGGTCGTTCTTCGAGCTTTGTGCTTGAGTTTTTGACCGTTGTTTCCCAAGCGATCATTTAGGTCTCTTTCAAAAAGTCCCGTTGAAGATAAGCCGTTGAAGCCATTCAAATACTTGAATGTTTCTATTAGTTGCCCCCTGAGTCGTCTTTGCTTGAGAGAGATGAGACCCCGTTCCTTCAGGCGACATTCATACGGCTTGTTTCGCAGCTGAGGTATCAATTTCGTTGCTCTGCGTTGGACTCTTTCAATGGAATCAATATCTTTGCACAGATGTGGCGACCAGAATTGAACAGCAAATTCTAAGTGTGGCCACACTACTGCCTTGTACAAGGGAACGATGATATCCTTGGACTTATATTCAACATTTCTGGTAAAAATCCAAGTACTCTGCTTGCCGTTTTCACACTCCTGTCAACTTGCTGACTGTGCCGTAGTTTGTTTGTAATAGTGGTTCCCAAGTCACGTTGTTGGGTGACAGGAGCCAATTCTGTCCCATTCATTTTCAATGGAGTTGAAGAGTTCACTAGCCCTACGTCCATTACTCAGCATTTGTCGACATTAAAGCTCATCTGCCACGTTGTGCTCCATTCCATTAGGTGGTCAAGATCTTGTTGGAGCTCGGCTCTTTTCGTGGCAGGATGGCATAGTTTTGTATCATCCGCAAATTTACATTTTACTACGGATGTTAAGATACGGGTCATTGATGTATATTGAGAACAGAAGTGGGCCAAGTACGCTACCTTGCGGAATCCCTGATGATACCTGCTTCCAGTCGCTTGTTTCTCCATCAAGCTTCACTCGCTGTTGCCGACCCGTAAGTCATGCCCCGATCCATCGTAAATAGTCTCCCTAGATGCCAGGGGCTTCCAATTTTTTCATTAGCCGTTGATGTGGGACTTTATCAAAAGCCTTTTGGAAGTCTAGATACACAAGGTCTACACCGTTTTCTTCATCTTTAATATCAGAAACTTTTGAGAAAAAGTCCACAAGGTTTGTTGCACGGTTGCAATCGACCACAGATTGTGAGAGCTATTTCTTGGAGACGGAAACAGTTTGCGACAACTGCAACATCGGCATATCACCAGCTGTGGTTAGAGTCAATACGGTGCACTCGCAATTACTGTACATGTAAACACCGAAAATGCTCACTCAGCAAGCCAAACGTCGCAGGAATTCCCCAGTCTTGTAGAAAGTCAACCCCCTCTACGACAGTAGAACTCATACAACAAGACCCAAAACAGAGAAAAATCCTGAAAGGGAGACCTCAAAACGGGACAAAGTTCAGAAACATGTATACAACATATCTAGGGGGAATGGTTACAATAGTCGACGCCATATTGAGAGACATGCAAAAGGGTTTAGTTCAACTTAATCGGTAGAATATTAAATTTGATCTAGTGTTGAGCAGCTAAATACTAAGTTTTACAATAGCAAAGGGAACAAGCATACTGTAAAGCATGTCATTTTGAAACTTTTACTCTGTTCGAAACAGAGACTGTATATCTGTCGATATAATTACAGTATCTGCAATTTCACTGAAGTGCCGGCGAGGACAACGCTCTAACATACCTACCTACTGCAAGTTTGTAACTGGGTTTACCAGGTGGCAGTTTGCCAGTGTAACTTACTACTACTTGGCCGCCTCAATGAGGATTCTATTGCATCTTGCTATAATTTACTGCAGATTTATGAAATTTATCTGATCCTCATACTTAAGGTCATGAATCAGCTTTCAATGCTAGGGGCATTCAAAAAGTTTGCTATGATTTTGCAGAGGAAGTACTCCAAGTTGTCACTTGATGGACAAATATTAAGTACAGCATAATATGATAGCTAACGTGTAACTTCAATATACAACAAATTATGACAATTGCAGACTGACGAATGTCTCATGAATGGTAGGTATCACTTTATGAAGACGTGTCACTCTCGACAGAAGAGAAGCAGGAAACAGTAAACATTGGAAAAACCCATGAGTGGCAACCCTGCAGTGTGAATGGTAATGTGCATCTGCTTGGTACATCTCTTCAAAAACTCTGCCTTCCATAAATCTATAGTGCACCCGGGGCGAGCGGGCCAATGGGGCGCAGTATAATACGCAATGCGCATCAGCCCTGCTAATTACCTCCCCCAAGGAGGTTATGTTTTCGTCGTTTTTGTCTGTCTGTCTGTTTGTTTGTCTGTCTGCCTGTCTGTCCGTCTGTCACCAAGATAACTTAAAAAGTTATGAACCGATTTGAATGAAATTTACAGGGATTGTTAGGTATGTTAGGAGGAACAGATGATTAACTTTTGGTAAAGATATGTCCATCCCTTTGTTTGTTTGTCTACCTCAATTTTCTTGATGCCATAACTCAAAAAGTTATGGATGTATTTTGATAAAATTAACATGAATTGTTAGGTATATAACAAAAAGTATAGACCAAATTTTGGTAATAATCCGTTTGTTCGTTTGTCACTGTTTTTAATTTTATGCTTGTTAGCACAATAACTAAAAAAATAATGAAGGGATCTTTATGAAATTCATACGGTTTGTTAGTAGTGTTAAAAGACATAAATGATCAAATTTTGGTTCAGATCGGTTTGTTCGTTTGTATGTTTGACTCATGTTTGTCATAACGTTTGTTAACAGTATAACTCAAAAAGTTATGAACGGATCTTCAGGAAAATTGAACAAGCTGTTATTAATATAAAAAGGCACAAATGATTAGATTTGGAGTTTATACAAAGAAAATGATTGTTTCAGAACAAATCTGAATTTTTGCTACCGTTGCCTCACTTGGCGGAGGTATGCGCTCTCAGAGTGCTCTAGTTCAATTATTTGATTGGAAAAGGTATCAAGTAATCTGTTAGGTTGGGACGCCATATTGACAAAGTGACAAGATTCTTGAAGGACCCTTCACCACGAAAAAAAAACGATGAGATGCTGGGCATTCAAGGCAGTACTGACAGAGACATGAGAAATGTGGTTCAACTACGTAAAAGACCTGGGGAAACAAGTAAATCAATTTTTACGGCTATTGGGCATCCTGAAATGCCAAAATCAACCAGAAATGACATTATTCGCTCCACTTCTTCTGTCAATCCCTTCTGAAAGTATCTCCTCTGTCCCCAAGGCATGAAATTCTGAGGATAGAATGGGCAGAGAAGTACATGAAGATCAACATGATTCATGCTCTTATCATCGACGAAACCCGGGCAACTTTTGATGGGCCTGATGGGTGGAGTAAGGGTTGGGTGCTACCTGATGGTCAGTGTCATTAACGCGTAAAACGTCAACAACAGGGAGGTGGTGTTATGATACGAGCTAGTATCATAGGGGATTGACTAGTAGGTCCGGTTAGAATACCTGATGGAGTGAAAATTACATGTGCATAATATTGTAACATGTTGAAGGAGGCCTTGATTCCATGGCTGGATGAAATACCCCTTTCGTTGCTTCAAAACTTTATTTTCATGCATGATAAAGTGCCTTTTCACTCTGCCCGTACTACCACTGCATTTCTGTACTGTTTGGGGTTCCATGGAGAGAAACTGATGGTTTGGTCACCGTGTTCACCTGATCTAAACCCAATTGTATATTTCTGGGCCCTTCTGAAAAGGAGAAATTTACGCAGATGGGAGGCAATGCAACTCAAAATCTGTCTTGTGGGATGCTGTTGCTGCAGCAGCAGCAGCAAGGGCAGTTCCACCTTCTGCAATAAAGAAACTAACTGGCTGCATGGATTCAGGATTAGTCCAAGTTATTAAGCGTCACGGGGGTCATGTCGGCAAATAAGACGACTTTTTTCAGTCATTTTGTACACTTTTGACTAATGATTTCTTGTTTAATACATATTTTTCTCATTTGCGTTGTTCATTTTTACTCCTTTGGTGATTTAAAACTGTGAATATTTTGTTTTTGAGTCAAACAGCTATAACCGCCGCTCAGTGAAATTAGTAAAATTGACAAAAAAAAAAAACATTTTTATAGATCCAACCCGATTAGTCGTTTGAAAATTTACAGATACTATAAGCATCATAAGTTAAACTTTCTGTGAAATTTTCGCTGAAATTTGAAGCTAAATACTCGAGATGTGGTCAATTCTGCGATGAAGCTATAATTTCCGTTCTAAGTGTAGCTATAATTACCTCCGCAAAGGAGGTTATGTTTTCGTCGTGTTTATCTGTCTGTCTGTCACCAAGATAACTCAAAAACTTATGAACCGATTTAGATGAAATTTACAGGGATTGTTAGATATGTTAGGAGGAGCAGATGATTAACTTTGGGTGAAGATATGTTCATCCGTTTGTTTGTTTGTCGGCCTCATTTTTCTTGATGCCATAACCCAAAAAGGTATGAATGAATTTTAATGAAATTAACATGAGTTGTTAGGTAGCTATATAACAAAGAGTAAATGACCAAATTTTGGTAATGATCCGTTTATTCGTTCGTTCGTTTGTCACTATTTTTAATTTTTAGCTTGTTAGCACAATAACTCCAAAAACAATGAATGGATCTTTATCAAATTCATAGGGGTTGTTAGTAATGTTAACAGATATAAATGATCAAATTTTGGTGCAGATCGGTTAGTTCGTTTGTATGTTTGACTCATGTTTGTCATTACGTTTGTTAACAGTATAACTCAAAAAGTTATGAACAGATCTTCAAGAAAATTGAACAAGCTGTTATTAATATAAAAAGGCACCAATGATTTGATTTTGGAGTTTATACAAAGAAAATTATGGTTTCAGAGCCAATTTGAATTTTTTTCTACCGTTGCCTCACTTGGCGGAGGTATGCGCTCTGAGAGTGCTCTAGTTTATTTTAGAGTTGTTATAAAACTCCAAGCAGAACTCGTGTCTTGCAAAGCAGAATATGGACAAAACAATAAAATGAGTTTGTTTTACTTTCAATGGGTTTGTTTTACTTTCGTTGTATGTTCTCATCTATGATACGGGGCATTTTTTCTACTTACCGTGAGTGGGCCGTAACATGATGATTAAAACTTAAACTCAGGACGAAAAGTTGAGGGGGACAAAATATATGCTGTCCCCCC
>LQNS02000140.1:13320274-13333496 GCA_001587735.2 Parhyale hawaiensis
TTAAGGTTGTTCTTCGAGCTTTATGCTTGAGTTTTTGACCGTTGTTTCGCAAGCGATCATTGGGGTCTCTTTCAAAGAGTCCCGTTATAGGTACGTCGTTGAAGCCATTCAAGTATTTTAATGTTTCTATTAGTTGCCCCCTGACTCGTCTTTGCTCGAGAGAAATCAGACCCAGTTCTTTCAGGCGACGTTCATACGTCTTGCTTCTCAGCTGAGGTATCAGTTTCGTTGCTCTGCGTTGGACTCTTTCCATGTTATCGATATCTTTACAGAGATGTGGCGACCAGAATTGAACAGCAAATTCCAAGTGTGTCATTGTATATACGGCGGATCTGTTTCATCTCGCTAATAATCTACTTGTTGGTTACGCTGATGATGTTACTTTGCTGGCTGCTTGTGATAAGCCTAGTGATAGAGTACAGGTTTCAGAATCTATTCAGCATGATTTGGAAATTATTGATTCCTGGTGTTCTAGGTGGGGGATGAGGCTAAATGCGGGCAAGACCAAGACCATGCTCGTGTCCAGGTCGCATACANTGGTATATCACTTCCTGCGGTTGATGACTTGGTAATCTTGGGTGTCAATTTTGATCCAAAAGTTGACGTTTGAGCCCCACATTCGTTCGGTTGCCTCACGTGCATCGCAGAAAATTGGTCTCATGAGGCGTGCTTGGAGGGTGTTTGGCTCGGTAGAATTTACACGTCGCTGGTTTAATTGCTTTGTCCTCCCTCTTCTAGACTACTGCTCTGTAGTCTGGGGTTCTGCTGCTGATTGCCATCTGCGTTTGCTTGACAAAGTGGTTCGTCGATGTGCGTTTATGCTGGGTGGTGTTGTGTCTTGTGAATGGCGCATCGTCGCAGAGTTGGCGGGGTCTATTTTCTACATAAAATCTATAACTGTCCCAGTCATCCACTGTCTGAGTTTCTTCCAGATCCATTTGTTCGGGTGAGGTATACTCGGCGGACTCGTGCTCTTCATGAGTTTGCCTTGGAACCTTTGCGATGCCGTACGGGCCAGTTTTCCCGTTCGTTTTTTCCAACATGTGTGGATGTTTGGAATGGGCTTGATGGCTCTGTCTTTGCTGGTGCTGGTATTGGCAGCTTTAAACGATCAGTACGCAGAGCTATTCTGTGATCTTGGATCTTTTTTTTCATTCTTCAGTTTTCTCCACCCGCTGGGCTGGTTGCGTGGGGGTTTGTTAACCTCATGGAATTTCTCAGTTCCTACGTCGCCAGTCTGGTGTGATTTAATAATAATAATAGTTCAATTTTCCCTCCAGATATTTCCATGTAACCACAGAAAATGCCAATTTCTCTTAAAGAAGCCATGAAACTTTAAACAAAATTTTTCTTGTTAAGCTTTGTGCGCATGTCGAGCCAAGTCGCCCTAATAATTAAGTTTCTCTCGAAAAACAAAGAAAATGCTATGTCGACGGGGAAACTTTAATTACATGAAATACCGCCTTTGAACGACTGATATATGAAGCTGCTCTCCAGTGCCGGCAGGATCTTTTCTAATGTACTGGTGGTGAGATTAATAAGAAGCGTCTCAGACAATGTTCTTTCCGACTCTAAATGTGGATTTCGCAAAGACTGAAGTACGGTGGACATGATATTTTGTGCACGCCAGATCCAGGAAAAAGCGACAGACTAGTAACAAGATCTGTCTGTATATGGTATTCGTGGACCTAGCTAAGGCGTTTGACGCGGTCCCCCTCTGGCAAATACTCCATAAGTTTGACTGTTCACCACGCTTCTTGTCATTGCTGAGCGTTCTGCACAATGGACTGTTCTCCAGAGCGGTTTTTGGCGGGGTGTCTAATAGTTTCAGGTGGCTGTTGGTATCAGACAGAGATACGTTCTGGCACCAGTAATTTCCAACTTTTTCTTGGTGGCGACCAGCTTAGTTGTGGAACGGCAAGTGGCGCCTCGAGATTCAGTACAATAGAGGTACCGTCACTTCAATCTGCGGCGCCTTCGCGCTTCTAGCAAAGTATCCCATCTCTCTTTGTCTGTGTTGTGCGCGTTTGGTGGATTTGCGCGATCGATCGATCGCGCTGCGCGTTTGGTGGATCGTTCCAATTTTTAAATGGAAAACAAAAAAAACAGTCCTTGCCTCCCCTAACCTACCCGACATTAATCCCGAATATAGTCAAACTTACCCGAAATTACGGCCTAATACCTACAACATCCACCAAACGCGCAGCGCGATCGATCGATCGCGCAAATCCACCAAATGCGCGCAACATCTGCACCTCTCGTTGATACGGCATTGGTATCTCTCACGTGGGGCGGACTACAACGCTCTGTGGATGCCGTTGCTCCTGCATACGCAGACGCGGGTCTTGTAATAAATGCTGACGGAACCGAAGTCTTGGTGCAGCGGGCTGGAGGCGGAGCGGTTGAGTTGCCGCGCGTTGCGGTCGGTGGCCGCCCACTCAAGGTTGTAGAGGACTTCGTCTACCTCGGATCAAATTTGTTGAGCTCGTGTCGAATGGACAACAAAGTCCAACGACGTATTGGTAAAGCAGCTGGTGCGTTTGGGCGGCTGTCTTAAAGGGTTTTTCTTAATGCCGACATCTCCATCAGAACCAGGGTAGCTGTCTATATATATTGGCCGCTTGCGTCTCTACTCTGCTCTATGGTTCTGAAACTTTGGTTCCATACCGGAAGCAGCAAAAGCTGCAGGAATCATTCCATACTCTGTGCCTGATTCGCATATTGGGTCTGAAGTGGTGGTATAGGGTGTCTCACACTGAGGTCAGGCGGATGGCGGGTGCTGATCCTCTGGAGGCAATTCTCATGTAGAGGTATAACGATTTGCAGTGGCAACATAAGGTCATTTACGAAAGTTAAAATGGAAAGTATATAGCTACGGTATGTGTTTAACTGTTAGGACACTCCTGCCAAATGGTCTAAAGAGCACCCAGAAAAACCTCACTTGGCGAAAGTGCAACTCTTTTCAATCTGTCAGGTTAGGAGTCTGAAGACGCTGCACGTTTTTGGTATCCAAGAAATCCGAGTAAGAAACGGGCTGGACCCTACAGCCAAATCTGCAACTGTGGTAAACAGAAGATAAAGTACCTACTCTCTTGGCGCAGACTTTTGCGGTCAATTTGTAGAAAAGAGAGACAAGAGGCACTACAGCTCACCTGGCGTAGATTTTGATTGCCATCAATAATGAAGAGACCCCTGAAGGCAACACCGTCTTCCTTCAGCACGCCGTAAGCTTTGGATATTTCCAGATTCTTATCAGCAAGCAGAGGAATATTCATGTTGCCCAAGCCACCTTCACGCCGAGGAGTGTTGACCCTGAGAAAAAAAACAGAATAGTTACACACAAATATACGAGTTTACTTGATCTTCCAGGTGTTCACCAGTCATTTTTTATATTCTCAGACTATTAATACACGAAAATGTATACGCAGCAAGCAATAGACTTCCATCTTTGGTAAAAATCAACAGACTGTCACTTACAGAGAGCCAGTGTAGAGAATATTAATGATGCATTGATTTCGGAGACAGACTTTAGGCAAATGGCAGAGAATCTTGGATCAGGTATAAAGTCATATTTAAAGTACCGCAGTAACGACACGGTACTGCACCATTTTTTTTTTTTTCAAAAGAAAATGGAGGGTATTGCAGCACACCATGAAAAACTGGAAAACCATGCGAGAACTCCACACGGAATTTAAAAATAGGAGAAGATAAAAAAATAGGAAAAAACGCGGGAAGTCAATTGAACACGAAATACAGAGGGTATAACTCGAGTTGCACAAACCCACGGGGCAAGCCTACAGCAGAACTTCCTAGGTTGCAGAGCTGGATCAATCAAGTCCGACCCTTGAGTCCTGGGTCCAGCCAGTGTCTCAGTCCGACTCACTGGAACCTCAAAACCTTACGTTTTCCCAACAACCTACGTTTATTTTTACTAATTGCGACTCCCAGCCACCAGCGATGTCTGGCTCGTACAGACTCCGAATCCACAATCTTTGTAAAGGGGCGTAGCGTGGGTAAGATGAGGCCTAACCTATAGCCTACTCGACAGTCCACGAGAAGAGACCTCCCAACAAATAAAGGAACAAAGAGGCCACGAAAAAAAAAAAAAAAACACTCAAAGCCGTGACTGCGACCTAATGAGGTCCCCTGAGAGTGCTATTCTCTCCACAACTCTAGACAGCCGCTCTGTGGGAGCTGCACGATATATCTTGCAACACTGCGTTAACTTTGCTGCGCGGTCACATACAGGACATCTTCGAAGAACCAAAGCCTGACAAACAGTGGTCATGATATGGACATCATTGAGGCTTATGCAAACGACATACGTCTTGCACGAGCAGACGATGTCAGGAGGTCATGTAGTTACTAAATACCCTCACTCACGTGCCATACTTGTGCAATAGCAAATATTTGGGAGATTTTTGAACCAACCAATAACAAATACGTAAACATGACGCAGCTCAGACGGCTGTGTCATATTTTCAGCATGAGGTGCTGCCTTTTAATATGAGCACAATGGGGACAGAGACACTGTCCTTTCAGCAATAGAAGAGTCTGGTTGTAACAGGTTTGACACATTCATGTTCACAATTTTTGGCAACATAGCTGGCGACTCAGCTCTAGACTAAGCAATAAGCATTACCTACGAGGCCCGTTCCAAAACTACCGGTAATTCCTATTTTTACCTCAAAAATTCAAGAGCTACGAAGACGGAAGTGGCACCGTTAAAACGAGCGATCTAGTCTCTAGAATTCATTTTTCTATGTAGCTACCACCATTCTCAATGCACTTTTGCCAGCGAAGACCACAAGTCTGGACAGACATCCCGTCGGTGGTCCCTTGTTCCAGCGTAGGTAAACATTGTGGAACCAAACCAAAATACTGTGCTGTATCCTACAGATGACATTTTTAATGCACTGACACGGTGACACCCACATCCAACTTTACGCGCATTTCTTTTACCGTAATCGGCTTTTCGGTGCGGATAAGCTGATCGAGCGTTTTATCTTACGCGATGGTGGCTTTGCATGGCGCCTGTAGTGCAGTTTGTCACTTGCATCTCTGTTGCCACTCTGAAATCTACGAACCCATCTTTCAACAGTACTGACAACTGCATTGGCTTCGTCAACGTTCAAGAGACGCCGGTGAATGTTGATTTGTTCAATTTTTTCTACATCGAGGAATTCAATGACGCATCTCTGCTTCTGACGTACGCCCATAACAAGGATTGCTTTCTTAGAGCGTCACACCATCACGAGAAAACTAGCGGGTCACGCATCATGATCCTCGTACATGGCATATCAAATGAAAATTCACACTCTGGAAATACGGCAGAAATACCATTGGCGTTGGATTTTTCTGCCAAAAAGAAAGTTTCCATAATGCAAGTCAGAAGAAGAAAATATTGATTTCAAAAAATTCAAGATTCTAAAATCAGATATACTAGCGAAGGCCATCCAAGACGAGTAATCAGTCACCCAAACTAATCAATAGAGAAAAACTAATGAAGAAATAGGAGAGGCTTACCGAGAAAATAAACTACCGTACGTCCCTTCATTATGGGTGTCATCCGAAGGAGCAAAGGACAAGACACTCACCGTGCCGTAACAACGGCAACCTCACATTCAACTTTTCTTGGAATCACTGTAAATTCATCGCCTAGCAAATTTATCGTGAGGGACCCATCATTTCTCGAGTGAATTTCTACCAGTGATGAGTTTACCCGCCTTCCTGTGTGTCACGGATCTCATGAATATGCGTTAGTACTACTGAAAAAAGTTCCTACGGTATGCTTTTTATTTACCTAGAAAACTAAGACATGCAGTACGTCAAGTACGAGCCCATGCTTAAGAAGAAAGTTTAAGAACACAATTTATGGAGTAATTAAAGCCCCCTCGACATATGATAGGTATTGCATGAGCGGGAAAATGAAGTGGAATGCATGGTGAAAACTGGTAGTTACCTGGAGCATGGATGCGTGACCTCATTTACACCCATCACACTTTTAACTACGAGAACATAAGAAGTATTGTAACATCGAAAAAGGCAGATTTGTGAAGATCTCCTCTAATGCATTCAGTGAAGGAACATCGAAATAGAAAACTCTGCGAACATTTCCGGAACTAAGAAAGCAAGCTATCGACCGGCAGTAGTCTACAATTATGAGGGGTCTGGCATGCCGAGCGTTACATGATAAGCGAGCTAATTCGATGCCAGGTCACGCTTGCGTGACGCGATACCTACGCATCAAATGTTATGTCTTGCCGGCAGCACGCACCGCTCCTGGCGGCAGGGCAGCGGTGCATACAGTGAATAACTTCCCTTCTCTTCGTCTGGTCGTGTTAACCCTTCAATGAGTTTCCGACGCTATCCTCGTCTGCATTGGTCAATATGGAGTTGGCAAATATCACGTTTTACTCAGCTTATGCGAGTTGTTCGTTTCCTATTATATTCCTACAGGGAGGAGGTCCTGAAGCAGGGAAGTAGCTCAAATCTGACTAGGGTAGGGTTAAACATTTATTTCCCAAGGTGAGCTAGCTCTCTGATATCGCCGGGTAGGTGAAGGGTTCAGGCAGGTTCAGACGATAAAACGTTACGTAAGACTGCTTTCCCTCCTTTACATGCTTTCCCCACAGTCTAACATTTCTGAATCATCTATAAAATAGGAAAATTAATGTTCAACATTTTCTTAAAACATAACGCAGTAGCTGTTAAATTTGACCCCCCCCCAACTATTCTTGGCCGGGTCGTTATACATATGTAGTTTGTCATCCCGAGCCACAAGCGCTTGGTCATACAGGGATTGGGCGCTAAAACTGAGTCTTCGTGGTTTAACCTGGTCGAAACTTAAGCAAGAAGATCTGGCGTTACAACTTTGAACCGCGCTGCTAGCGTTAGAAGCAACCGGATTACGCCGAGCCGGCTGAGAACTCCATTTCAAATGTGAGAGTGAGTTTCCGGAAGTCTTAAGGACAACCGGTTAAGGGTCAGCGCCTGAAACACAATTCAATAGGTCGAAGTCAGGCACCTGCCTGAAATTTCGGACAAGCAAGCCAAGCCTCGAAGGCTTATTATTGGCGCTCAATCGAACACGCACATAATGCGGAAGTGGCGCGCTTAGCTGTGTAGAAAACTGTATATTTACCCACAGAAAAAAATTACACTGTGGAAGTAGCCTTGAGGAGAAAGACAAAGGTAAGTTCGCCACAACCCGGGTTTTAGTACAGGTCTAACTAACGGAAAAGCTGTCCTAATATACCAGTATCAGCACTACAACGACGAGCATGATCAACAGAATAGCTGCAGCAATTTGCTAATATACACACAACAAAAAAAGCCTTAATGTAAAAAGTATAGGGAAGTGAATAGTTAGCTATAAGGTGTGTGCAGCACTGCGCGTGTGTGTCCCCCGAAAATGTGCACTGCTTGTTCTTTATATTATCAGCATATTTACTGAAGTCTCTCGAGCCATTGCCATGGTTTTTATTGAGAGGATAAGGCAGGCGATGAGGCCCTTCAATAAACATGTATAAGAACAAAAAGCTGGCAAAGATTAAGCGCAATAATCTATATTACTAGGAGTATTGAAAGGAACAAGAGAAGATTTACAATATGAAATATACTCTGAAGGTCTATCTAAGGCGAAGGTAACCACTAACATTCTCTGAAATGCAAGAAGCGCCGTAACAAGCACTGGTGATTTCACACTGCGCAATATATAGGCACGCGTGCTGGTGACTGCACACGGCTCTGATTAGAACTTTAAAATTCTCAGAATACCACCAATCGCAAAATTGAAGGGAGTCTGTGAGGGAGCTGTGCAGTGCATAGTACAGGATGGAAGTGCAATATTTTTATGGAGGGCGAATAACTTCACTAAAAATACAGAACACCATGACACAACTACCTACTCAACTTTACATTCGTGTTTAATTAATGAATGCTGTAAGACTAATCGTCCAAAAGAGCGGCGTTTTAGTAGAGCACTTAGCAACATTATACTAACCACGCCAGGTGAGAGAAGTGGGAGTCTGTGGAGCAACCGACTACTTCACATCCGATCTTTCTAAACTCGTCCACACGGTCGGAGAAGGCGATGATTTCGGTGGGACAGACGAACGTGAAGTCCAAGGGGTAGAAGAAGAGCACCAGATATTTGCCTTTGTAGTCTTTGAGGGAGATTTGTTTGAATTCTTTGTCAACAACAGCGGTGCCTGAGAAGGCTGGTGCGGGCTTGCACAGGGAGGGCAGCGGGGTGGTTCCACTCATTTTTGCAATGGAGATGACAGGAAAATCAACACACGAGCAATAATCTGAAACGAAAACAATACAGTAAATTCATAGTTGAAGCTTCTTCCCTCGCCCAACTCAACTGGGAGAGCGACACACAGATTCAAGCATGGGCTAATGAACATCCAAATGGCGTTTTGCAGCATATCCATTAGTCCAGACTTTGTACGAGACAGTACCATTAGGCTTATGACAGAACAGACAATTTATCGGTCTAAGAGAGAGCTCAGTAAAAAGTACTGCTGATACGAAAGCCAGAAAGGAGAAGAGGTAGAGTAGTACAACAATTGACGGTAGTAAGAACTAGAGAGCCTTGTGGCGCAAGACAATCACCGGCGGTGGAGGCAAATTCAACGCCATTTTTTATGATCAGCTAGGCCGAGTTTTTTGGCATGGGTCGCATAAACTCCTAACAAAAAAAGATGAAGCTTGCTCAACTCTTTCGACCACTTTTTGGTGGACAAATATACTTCTATAAAAATGTCAAATATATACACATTATGTATTACTTAAATCTTCAACGAAAACCTTATCAGCCCTCTCTCACACTTCGTTCGTAGGAGAAAATTAAGAGGAGGGGCAATGTAGGCACAGGAAAAAACAAGAGGTCCCACAGACCTAGAAGTTCTAGGCTGACTTGAGAGTTCTGTAAGGGAAACTAATATGTAACTTCATTAGGCTAGACGAAGTGGAAACTAAGCGCACTTAAGAGTGTATTTGTTCACAACGAGCGAGATAATGTCACTCAATTAGGTTCAACTTGCATGGAACTTCCTTATTGAGCGTTTGATAAAACCCTTTGGATCGATCCCTCAAGATTTGATTTCTATAAAAAGTGAAGGTAATCTTTCCAAGTAGTTTAACTCCAAGAGGGGGGGACTGAATACGCTTATGTTCTAGCTTACCGTATGTTCCCCGAGGGATGCATACACCGGCAACGACATAACTAACACAATTTTACCTGGGCTTTGAAACCGATAGAAGATATCTACAGTATGGATAACTTTGTCCAGTCGAAGTTTCCCAATCCGTGAAAGATTGCCAGATACGCGAGTTAGCTATAGCTAGTAAAGAAGTGGTAGACAAGAAGCTCTCGATCAGTGTTGCTCTCGTTTTATTTAGTTCACCATCTCGTTCAGTGTGGGTGTCTCGTTTTGTGTGTAACTTTTATTCTTCCTGTCCACTATTCTAACATTGCTTTGAGCGAAAAAGTGCCATTTTATAAACAAGACAGGAGTACATTCCTGAATCGCTCGTTCCCTTCTACATCTGAGGGCGAGTCCACACGTCATAGTTATCAACGTGTTCGCTCATCCACTTGTCCGAATGTGTTACTGTGCGCCCTAGGGATAGCAGAAAAGTGTACTATTTTTCGAGTTTTAGCTCACTCCAACTTTGATGAGACATCTGCAACTTGCCTAGTGACACTTGCAGAGGAAGCTGATTTGACGGTCAGCATATCAAGAACTTTTTGTGGCCTACACAAAGTTGTGCTAACAACGACGCTAGAAAACATTCGGACGAGAGAACGCGTTTAGATGAATGACGTGTAAACTCAGCAGAGTTTTGTGTACGCCACAAAAAGTTCTTAAAATGTTAACCGTCAAATCGGCATCCTCTGCATATGTCACTAGGCAAGTTGCAGACGTCTCGTTAAATTTTTAGTGAACTAAAACTCAGAAAAGAGTGCACTTTTCTGCTATCCCTAGGGTACAGTAACACATTCGGACAAGTGAATGAGCAAACGCGTTGCTATGAATGACATGTGAACTCTGCCTTAGGTACACTGTACATAGTTTTCATACATAAACCCATGGCATCTCGATGTGCATCTCTCAATAACCCTATGTGTGGTCCCACTCAACCACGCTGATGAGTTTCCTGTATCTACCTGATATAGCTACTACTAGAATAATAAGTCCCAGGCACTGTCTGCTTTTTACAATTCAAGAAAATCAACTGGACAAAGTTACCCCAGATAAAAGATGAATCACCTTATTCTACAGTATCGATAGATAAAATGGCACAGTAGCGAGGCAATGAAAGCAGCATCCCACATAAATTGAATACCCATCATTAAACGACCACGAGCTTGGGCCACCAACGTAACTTGTGGGTAACACGTGGAGCAACGATGAACATTTGATAAATTTTTAAAAGCCAACGAAGCCACGCCTGTACTTTATTTAAAGCAAAATACAAAAATACCAAACGTCTCATAGGCAGTGATATTTATCAAAGCAAAAACATTTGTAGAAACCATACACGATTACTTGGGCGGGCGACATGCCGTCTCTGAGCATGTCAAATACGGTATAAGTTTACTTACATCCTTGCAGAAAAAAAAATCGCCGTAAGTAAAAAAATAATACAGCTAACGTACTTCATGTTACTGCTAGTATTGAAATTGAGAACTCGGGAAGCCTACTTCTTTGATACGCTGCTCTAGCTAAAGAAAAAAAGAAACTAAATTTCTTGAAACAATTTCTGAACGATGTCAGAGTGTACACTGGCAGCCATCGACAGTTGCACCAACTCCGTGTAAGCAAAGTAGCACACTTGGCTTGCGGTTCAGACACCTGGCCAATAACAAACTTATCAAATTATTATTATTATTATTAAATTATCAGCTTAACCACCGTTTCCGCCACAGGGCGATCCGCACAGTGATGCTAGTTGGCCAGCAGGCTCGAATAGGTAATCCTAGCTCGACATCGGCTCTCCTCTGCCATATAGTATAAGTTGGCTCAGTGTGCTACTACTGGCAGGAAGAAGGCGCAAAGAATAGAGAAAGACACTTGAGTGGACAACCCCTTTCGTGGCCTTCCACACGAAGGAGACAAAGAGAGGTGTACCGCGTACAAGGTCGGCTATCTCGATCGACAGCCCACCTCACTGAACAGAAAAGGAAAAATAGAGACCTACTTAACTTTACGAAACTAACCACAGCAGGAGCTGCACCCAGCTGCAACATCCCTGCGGAAAAGGCAATCGGGACCCTAGGGTTCGTGAGGCCCAAATAAAGTTTATGAAATGTGGAGCTTATTATTGTCTCTGCGATGCAACTTTCAGCCATTAGAACCAAAAGGCTAAAATTTATAAGCTACTCGACATAACTCTCGAAAACGACAAATATTCAATTACCAAACACAGGGTCTTTGTCTTTCGCAACGACTATGGAATATTAATATAGAAAATCTGACTTTGAAACTCACTTAAACTGCACATCTGGAAATAACTACTACCTAACTTACTCGTTACCAACAATACCTTGTCAAAGTTCACATGCCGACTTTTCGGCAACGATGATCAAGTATCTTCTAAAAATGATTTCATTAGCGCCATCTACTCGATAACGATTGTGAATACTACACAATTGATTTGGGCAGGCTCGTTGAAAAGCGATCTGAGTAGTAGCATGGGTATCAACTGGTAGGTAGCTTTATAGACATATCTGGACATTGTGACGAGTTCTGACCAAGCAATGTTACGTCAAAAAGCATAGTATTACTAGTACATTCGTAACAGCAAAAAGAATTCAGATATCACAACGGGAGTGAAATATACTTTGCGATCTGACAGAAACAAGCTCATGTTTTCATTGTAGCTACCATACGCTTGACCCTAACGAGACCAAGTAATATAGGTATCAGTTTCTCGTAAGAATAGCATTAATTTGAAACGTCCTTCAAGAAGGGCCGTGGTGCTATAAGGCTATGTAAGAGCCATCATAACTCCATGTAATGCAAGCTGAAATATAAATACGCCATCAGTGCTCATCTTATACTGCACGGGTAAATCTATACATAGCTTGTCGCTATCAGAGCAGCTAAGTTAGGTCACTGAAGGGCAGAGTTCCTTAATGGACAATTCATAATATGTAAGTTATGTTATAGTCGCGAACGACGACAGCGCTGCCGGGCCCACATGCCATCGATGGGCGAACCTAAACTAACCTAACCCTATGGCCCATCCTAAACTCCATTAAATAGAGTACATAGTCTACTCGATACCAGGGTTGCAAGCGTCTCATACTTTTGAGGTCCAAGCTAGTAGTCTGCGACGGGAACTGGCTGAACTCAGGAGTCTGAGTCCGACTCCGCAACCCGGCTAAGGTCTCGTACGAAAGTTGCCTAGCGTATATAATAGCTTCTTAAAATTTTGTGTCAAAACGGGATATTCAGCAGTGGTCTATTTTAGCATGTCTATAATCAAGAGCTTTGTAGTCTATTTATTCTCGATGCCCCTCCACTGACATACCACTCAACTCAATTCAACGAATCCCGAAACAGTGAACCTGACATGATAGAACCCAATTTTGTTCTACTTCTGCAAAACTTTCAATACGCGGTCAAGTTAGATCTTTAATATAAATGGCATTTAAACATGTAGAAAATGTGTAGAACCAGCAGAAAACATTCCCACGGCTGTATACCTATAAATATTATTGAATAACTGACGAACCTTACTCAACATCCACTGCTCAATGGAAAAGGACACAGTGATATGGTAGTACTCAAGGCCGGTTCGATTCGTCTAGTTCGAACTTAATAACATAATTCAATTGGCCTCGACGTTACAGAACTTTTATTGCGAGCGTAAATTTAATTTCACACCTTAAATACTTTAAGGTGCTTAATCGCACGCCAACTACGCTTACATACTCGATTGAAAGTGACAAATGGAACGTTCAGGAGTGAAGTTTTGCATGCTTAAGTTAGAGGTAATTAACTGTATTAATGCTGCCAAAGGGATCGAATTAAATACACTATACGAATGGTCCCTAACCTGGAAGTGGTCATTTGCGACACACAGTAAAAAAAAAAAAAAAAAAAATTATAGAAAAACTAAACTGCGCACATTTCAACAGAGTGACAGTCGACATTTTGAGGGCCAGGAATCTCGAGTCGGAAACAAGCTTGTCCTACGAGTC
>LQNS02000140.1:13365515-13376212 GCA_001587735.2 Parhyale hawaiensis
AGCTATTCTGTGATCTCGGATCTTCCTTTTTTCATTCTTTTGTTTTTCCACCCGCTGGGCTGGTTGCGTGGGGGTTTGTTAACCTCATGGAGTTTTTCCGTTCCTACGTCGCCAGCCTTGTGTGATTTAATAATAATAATAATAATTCGGACGAGAGGAGGAGAGAACGCGTTTAGATGAATGACGTGGAAACTCAGCAGAGTTTTGTGTACGCCACAAACAGTTCTTAAAATGTTAACCGTCAAATCAGCATCCTCTGCATGTGTCACTAGGCAAGTTGCAGACGTCTTTTTAAATTTTTAGTGAACTAAAACTCAGAAAAGGGTGCACTTTTCTGCTATCCCTAGGGCACAGTAACTCATTCGGACAAGTGAATGAGCGAACGCGTTGCTATGAATGACATGTGAACTCTGCCTTAGGTACACTGTACACAGTTTTCATACATAAACCCATGGCATCTCGATATGTTTTATCTCTCAATAACCCAATGTGTGGTCCCACTCAACCACGCTGATGAGGAGTTTTCTCTATCTACCTGATATACTACTAGAATAATGAGTCCCAAGCACTGTCTGCTTTTTACAATTCAAGAAAATCAACTGGACAAAGTTACCCCAGAGAAAAGGTGAATCACCTTATTCTACAGTATTGATAGATAAAGTGGCAGAGTAGCGAGGCAATGAAAGCAGCATCCCACATTAATTGAATACCCATCATTAAACGACCACGAGCTTGGGCCACCAACGTAACGTGTCGGTAACACGTGGAGCAACGATGAACATTTGATAAATTTTTAATAGCCAACGAAGCCACGCCTGTACTTTATATAAAGCAAAATACAAAAATACCAAACGTCTCATAGGCAGTGATATTTATCAAAGCAAAAACATTTGTAGAAACCATACACCATTACTAGGGCGGGCGACATGCCGTCTCTGAGCATGTCAAATACGGTATAAGGTTACTTACATCCTTGCAGAAAAAAAAAAAAATCGCCGTAAGTCAAAAAAATATACAGCTAACGTACTTCATGTTACTGCTATTATTGAAATTGAGAACTCGGGAAGCCTACTTCTTTGATACGCTGCTCTAGCTAAAAAAAAAAAGAAACTAAAATTCTTGAAACAACAATTTCTGAACGATGTCACGAGTGTACACTGGCAGCCATCGACAGTTGCACCAACTCCGTGTAAGCAAAGTAACACACTTGGCTTGCGGTTCAGACACCTGGCCAATAACAAACTTATCAAATTATTATTATTATTATTATTACTAAATTATCAGCTTAACCACCGTTTCCGCCAAAGGGCGATCCGAACAGTGATGCTAGTTGGCCAGCAGGCTCGAATAGGTAATCCTAGCTCGACATCGGCTCTCCCCTGCCATATAGCTAGTATAAGTTGGCTCAGTGTGCTACTCCTGGCAGGAAGAAGGCGCAAAGAATAGAGAAAGACACGTGAGTGGACAACCCCTTTCGTGGTCTTCCACACGAAGGAGACAAAGAGAGGTGTCCCGCGTACAAGGTCGGCTATCTCGATCGACAGCCCACCTCACGGAACAGAAAAGGAAAAATAGAGACCTACTTAACTTCACGAAACTAACCTCAGCAGGAGCTGCACCCAGCTACAACATCCCTGCGGAAAAGGCAATCGGGACCCATGGGTTCGTGAGGCCCAAATAAAATTTATGAAATGTGGAGCTTATTATTGTCGCTGCTATCCAACTTTCAGCCATTAGAACCAAAAGGCTAAAATTTATAAGCTATTCGACATAACTTTCGAAAACGACAAATATTCCATTACCAAGCCCAGAGTCTTTGTCTTTCGCAACGACTATGGAATACTATAACAGAAAATCTGACTTTGAAACTCATTTAAACTGCACATCTGGAAATAACTACTACCCAACCTACTCGGTTACCAACAATACCTTGTCAAAGTTCACATGCCGACTTTTCGACAACGATGATAAATTATCTTCTAAAAATGATTTCATTAGCGCCATCTACTCGCTAACAATTGTGAATACTACACAACTGATTTGGGCAGATTCATTGAAAAGCGATCCGAGTACTAGCAGGGTATCAACTGGTAGGTAGGTGTAGCTTTTTAGACATGTCTTGACATTGTGACGAGTTCTGAACAAGCAATGTTAAGTCAAAACGCATAGTATTACCAGTACATTCGTAACAGCCAAAAGAATTCAGATATCACAACGGGAGTGAAATAAATATACCGTACCTTGCGATCCGACAGAAACGATCTCATGTTTTCATTGTAGCTACCATAGGCTTAACCCTAACGAGACTAAGTAAACTGTTTCTCGTAGGAATAGCATTATTTGAAATGTCCTTCAGGAAGGGCCGTGGTGCTACAAGGCTATGTAAGAGCCATCATAACTCCATGTAACCAAGCTGTAACATAAATACGCCATCAGTGCTCATCTTATACTACACGGGTAAATCTAATAGCTTGTCGCTATCAGAGCAGCTAAGTTAGGTCACTGAAGGGCAGACGTCCTTAATGGACAATTCATACTAGTTCTGTTATAGTCGCGAACGACGACAGCGCTGCCGGGCCCACATGCCATCGATGGGCGAACCTAAACTATCCTAACCCTATGGCCCATCCTAAATTCCATTAAATAGAGTACATAGTCGACTCTATACCAGGGTTGCAAGCGTCTCATACTATTGAGGTCCAAGCTATAGGAGTTTGTGTCGGGAACTGGCTGAACTCAGGAGTCTGAGTCCGACCCCGCAACCCCGCTAAGGTCTCGTACGGAAGTTGCCTAGCGTGTATAATAGCCTCGTAAAATTTCATGTCAAAACGGGATATTCAGCAGTGGTCTATTTTAGCATGTTTAGTTTAGTAATTCAAGAGCTTTGTAGTCTATTTATTCTCGATGCCCCTCCACTGACAGACAGACCACTAAACTCAATTCAACGAATCCCGAAACTGTGAACCTGACATGACTGAACCAATTTTGTTCAACTTCTGCAAAACTTTCGATACGCGGTGAAGTTAGATCTATAACATTAAAGGAATTTAAATACATAGAAAATGTGTAGAACAAGCAGAAAACATTCCCACGGTTGTATACCTATACATTTTTTATTGAATAACTGACGAACCTTACTCAACATCCACTGTTCAATGGAAAAGGACACAGTGATATGGTAGCACTCACGGCCGGTTCAATTCGTCTAGTTCGATCTTGATAATCTAATTCAATTGGCCTCGACGTTTCAGAACTTTAATTGCGAGCGTTAATTTAATATCACACCTTAAATACTTTAAGGTGCTTAATCGCAAGCCAATTACGCTTACATACTCGATTGAAAGTGACAAATGGAACGTTCAGGAGTGAAGTTTTGCATGCTTAAGTTAGAGGTAATTAACTCGATTAACGTTGCCAAAGGGATCGAATTAAATACACTATACGAATGGGCCCTAACCTGGAAGTGGTCATTTGCGACACACAGTCAAAAAAATTCATAGAAAAATGAAACTGCGCACATTTCAACAGTGTGACAGTCGACATTTTGAGGGCCAGGAGTCTCATGTCGGAAACAAGCTTAAGAAAATTGTCCTAAGAGTCGCAACCCGATTCGATTCATGTGTCTCCGCAGCCCTAAATTTAAATTAGATAACTGGTCTTTTAGCAATTTGGAGAGCGGCACCACTCACTGATGAGCACAGCACCGCACGTGCGTGGTTGAGCCACTCGTACTACCGCGCAACCACACCGTAAAGAGGATCAGCGTCGAACAAGGTAAAAACATCGGGACTATAACACAAGATTACACTATACCTACTCTTATATATACCCAAACACGAAATTGCACGAAAACCCACAAAGCAGTATCCCCAAATATGCTAATTTCCCTATATACGCTGCTTTTAAATAATACTATAAAGTTCATAAAACTTGCATACTTCGAAACTGTGCGAGGCGTGAGCAACAGTATGGGAACTGAAGCAACAGTCACCAGCGTGATCAAGGCAATAACTTGGAAGTGGGACAACACGCAGTGGAAATATTGGCACAAGATGGCCGAAGTTCTACTGAGGCAGGGTCAGCAGCGGCGTTTGCGACTTTGTTAGCTTGGTTTTAGTATGAATTCCTTCTAGAATTACTTTATCGCGTTACTAAGGAAAGTTCTTCCAAGTCTGTTAAAAATTCGCATGAAGTTTGGAATGATTTCATTGCATGCAGTGTAAATTGAAGTGAGAAATGATGAAAATTTATTAAAATAGGGCGATCGTTCTAGCAAAGACCGTTCTGCCAAACGCCAAATAGGCACAACTGGCAAATATTCACGATTTCGATGTCATTGTGCAGTAGTTTACCATTTCAACATCTTCTTTGATATATATTGAACGATTAAATCATAAAATATTCATAAGTATCATATTCGAAATAATTTCTTGAAGTTGACGCCATAGAAAAAGCCTCACTAAGCCATCATGCGAAGAGTACCACTGGAAATAAAGCAAGACCAAGCTTGGGAGTCCTATAGCAGGTCGACGGCACAGTCCAGGTACGGTTTGATTAAATCTCGCATTTGCATGGCCAACACGAATTTTATTTTCACAAGAATTATAACTTCGCCTGAGCAGGCACTTACGACCATTCACAGCCCATGATAAAAAAACAGCCGAATCCAATTACGGCACACTCATTACTTCAGGCAACATTCCAAAACAGAGGATATGGAATTAACCCTAAGCAGACGGACCAATATTCAAATCCGTAGTATTAGCATTATTGTCAACTTCGAAGTAATGGTCACACATGGTGGTTCATGGTTAAGCTCGCTACATTGGCTGCTGCACTAAGGAAAGTGGGTAAATTGTGCAGTTGTTCCAAAACCAACAGGTTATACCGTGTACTAGTAGTAGTAATAGTATAATAAGATTTAAGCCTCCCTAAATAAGTACTAAGCTCTTCTAAGAGAGGAAAGGAAGGGAAATACAGCATGTCGATAGAAAAACGGGGAACCCATGCACGAAAGTGTTCTCACACTGGATCAACGCGCATGTGGAACAGCAAGCCGGGAAAGAAGAGGAAGAACAGACAATAAGATCAGTAGGAGTATGAATGTGGAAGGAAGGAAACTGGGCACGAAAGACAACGTCCCGAAGGCCTAGCTAATGGCTAGGGTAACATATACACAACTCCCCTGGGGGCGCTACTCCCCACAACATAGGATGGGCGAACCTAACTAACCTAACCCTATGGCCCATCCTATGCCCCCTGAGGGACTACCGTGTACCGTTTAGAAGAACGGTCAAAGCGCGGTAAAGTGTGCTGACCGTGGGAAGTGCACGTTTCGCCTTGCTTGGTGTAAAGTGTTCCATTGATACAGCAGTACAATTGCAATATTAAAACTAAGAAACTCAGCTCAAGACTCCGTGTAACCACGCGACCACACTTGGCAGCGAACCCTCTAGTATTTGTTAAACTAGGATAGAAAAGCTTCAGCCACATTAGCAATCCGCGGTTAGTGAAGTTGTGTTAGATACCGAGACCTCATTTCGAGCAACAACGCTGATAAAAAATCTCAAAAACTGCGAGTCTTCCCGTGCATCAACGGAAATAAAATATAGTGTTCGTTGTGCACGGGCATGCACAGGCCGGCTTTCCGTTGGTGCAAGGGGGAGCGTGCAGGTTATAGGATAATTTCCTCAGTCAATTTGATACGGCAATCTAAATTCTGGCAATTGCACTCACAGAAAATAATACAATGAGTTGGATGTCGATACAAAAATACATCAAAACGCCAAAGTCGCTGTCTCTTTTTCATTACAAAACCAAAAACTACTTTTTGTATTCCACTAGTCAGATAACCACAAAATTAATATTTTTTCATGTCGAATCGAGGTAATTTTGCCTTTCGATAAAGAATAACTACTAGAACATAGCGAAGAAGATTCATAATGCATTGCCATTGAGCTTATCATTTGTATGAGCTTTGATGCAGAATCTTGTATCACAAGTAATAAAAAAACTGGAGAGCTGAACGGGCGCGAGACTCCAGAAGAGCAACCTGAACGAAAGCGACTGAAATTGGCGCGAATTGGAATAAGTCCGAATGGTAGGGGTCGATAAATGAGCGCCCGGAATAAGAAGCGCTGCGGTATGATTATCGCAAGTGTGAAAGGTTTTCCTTGAAACAATTGTAAGCTTAACTTAATTGCCGCAACGTTTCAAAACGCAAGTGTGAAGTCGTCCTTAATAGTTTGCTACGAGACTTCCAGAAATTCAACCTTAGTCCTTGAGATGGAGTTTTCAGCCAGCTCAACGTCATCGGGTTGCTTCTAACACTTTCAAGTACCGATACCATTCATAGTTGGGAAACCAAAGCCTGTGACTGGAATTTCGGACAAGGCAAGCCTCGAAGCTTCAATTTCGGTGCCCAATCAAACTCATCCTACTTGGTCTACTTGAAATTCAGATATGCGTGCGCGTCCATGTGCTAGGTAAGGCACATATTCTAGCGGATCCGAACCTATCGTAAGGGCTGAAACATACCAAAAGCAGTTCAGCGAGAAGCTGGCAGTTTGCTGAGAAGCCCGGAACAACGGCAGCGGCCTGCTCAACTGCCGCTGTTCGGTGTGCGCGCTTCAATGCATTTCGTGCTTCTCAAAAACTGCCAGCCAGCCTGCTTAACTGCATTTAGTATGCTTCGGGCCATACATAGGCCTATTTTTTTTACCAATCTAATACTTTGAGGTAGGTAACACTGTACTTTAATGGGGCCTCGCATGCATTTCACAAAACCGGGACCTCACTCTAGTATACCTTCGTTATGAACATAGCAGTAGTTTATGATCCAAAAATGTGTATCATTTTCGAGATCATGAATAACTGAAGAAACGAACGGATGCACAGGTAAGCAAGAATGAATGACTGCAAAACAGGTGAACATATTTGACATGAGAAAGAACAATGCATTACCGTATATGAATCAGAGAAAGGTTCGGAACCGAGTACATATGCCTAAAACCTACGGACTTTTCTCGATAACTAAAGACTGACAAGCTTTGCCCTCTGCTTCAAATTAGTTTTTCCATAGCCCGAAATTTCATTGGGAATTTAGCAATTCTAAGTAAATTTATCTTATTCAGTTACAATAACTCCAAGCAAAACTGATCGATATTAAGATAATAAAATCAACTTTTTTCACATGATCCGTTGCCAAAACCCAACTCGAAGAAAGACAAATGGTGTATTCAAATGCTGAACTAAATGTTTCAAAATATCGCGAATTGACAACAATGCCGTGTTGCAAGCACTGCTGGAAATATCATGTCCTCAAGTGTGGAGCAGTAAAACAAGTTCCAGATGAATTCAGGATTAAAAGGTAGGTACACTGTGGAAAGACTGGGCAAGAGCTTCAGCAAGTTCACTCCTCTAACTTAGTGCCTATGAATGTTTCTAGTTTCATTCCATACCAGCCCCAGCATAGTTTTGGCACAACTATTTAACAACAGCTGTGTATAAAATTAGTTAATTTAATGTAGTATGACGCAATTACAACCAATGTCAGTACAGATACTACACTGCACACTATTAATATGCTAGCGTGAAAAAGAAGCAAGCACGCTTTGCACGTGCCTTTAAAGCAATTAAGTAATCAAACTGATGAAAACCACAAATTAATGAGTTCGACAAAACACGTTCCAAAGCACTGAGCAAGAGCATCCGCGTTCACTTACCACACTACGTACACTAAGTAACACCGGAAGATATTTTTACAACAGTTGCGGCTCCGGTACACCGGATACCTTTCGTGCTTTCTTCTTCCTGACGGGAGCGACAGGAGTTTCGTCGATATCGATGGAACCTCGCCCCGAGTCGATAACTTCCGAAAGCTCACTCCTGCTGTCCGGGTCAGGCGATGGCGAGTCTGTGCTGTTCGACAGTGAGACTGAGGCTGAATCTGGAGCCTGAGTGGCAGCCGACGTTGTAGATTGTTGGTTTGAAGCAGGGACAGATCCCTCAGGAGTTAACGAAGCGAAATCAATAGGAGGCGGGATAGTCGCTGGCGGTGGAGGCACAGTCGCTGGCGGGGGAGGCGGTACAATTTCGGGAGAAGGCGGAACAATTTCGGGAGGAGGCGGAACAATTTCGGGAGAAGGCGGAACAATTTCGGGAGGAGGCGGAACAATTTCGGGAGGAGGCGGAACAATTTCGGGAGGAGGCGGAACAATTTCGGGAGGAGGCGGAACAATTTCGGGAGGAGGCGGAACAATTTCGGGAGGAGGCGGAACAATCTCAGGCAGGGGCGGGAAACTTTGGGATCCTTGAAAGACAGATATCGACTCTGAATTAGCAGGTTCATTAAAAGATGTTATTGCAAAGCCAGTTGAGTCTCCAGCAATAGCCGACTCCACTGCAGAAAGACTACACGTCAATTCGGAAGCGCTCGCTGGACACTGCTCGCCGTTTCGTACTTCATTCAAGATGCTTTCTTCACCACTAACTTTAATTATCCCGTTATCGGCGGCAACATCTGCACTCCCGGCCATAGGCTCTTCATAAGATCGTTTACCAACAGCTTCGGCACGAGGCATTGTATTATTTGTGTTTTTGTGCGGAGAAACTTCAACTGAACCTTTGTGTAAGCTAGCGCTCCTCACAATTGCAGAATCTATTTCCTTGTACTCCGAGTGTGAATTACGACCGTTTTCGTTAAACCGAGTACTCTTCAGTCTGGGCTCCTGGGAAGAATCTTCGTAAAAGCCTGGCTCAGGCTCTTGGGCAGAATCTTCGTAAAACCCGTTCTCGTACTCTGTGGTAGAATCCTTGCTAGCTTTCTTCTCTATTTTCAAGACAGAATTTGTATATCCTCCAAGATGTTTACTAAAATCTTCGTAATATGCCTTCTCTGACTCTTGGGTAGAAACTTCGTAAGCCTCGTCTACAGGTTGTAATTTTGGCAGAGTCCCTGAATGTTTCTTGCTAGCCACTGAACCGGCATTGTTCGCTAAAATCTCTAAAATGTCATCATTAGTTGCTGGTTGTCCGTCTTCAATGCCTAGCTCATCGGCACGATACACAGTAGGCGTCGGCCCGATACGACCAACGCTATCGAGTCTATGAAGTAATGCATGATCATACTGACTTTCTCGACTAGCTTGCTTCTTTGCTAGTTCTCTGATGATAACGCCCCATTGATCGTCACCTTTTTCTTGTGTAGCATCCTCTTCAACGACAGGTTCAGGAAGAACCGTCTCCGGTTCGGGCTCTTCCAAAGTATTGTAGAAGTCGTCAGTCTGGACTTCTATTTCAACACCTTTTGCTTTGGGCACCGGATCAACGGGAGTAGGTACGTACACCGTCGTGGGTTCTTCGGATTCCTTCTTTTTCTTACAACAGCAACAGCAGAACATCTCGCACGATTACTTACAGAACACTAAGGTAAAGAAACCAAGAATTTCTGGGCCCTAACAAGAGCAGCATGAGAGGCAGATAGGCCTGTACGGTGCGGTTATCAGATAAATTCAAGTAGGTAGCTGCCATGATAACTTATCTGAGCGTATACCGGAGCTCTTATCTTTCTACACAGCAATGAGAACCGCTCGCAACCAACCAAAATCCTATCAACTCACAGATTCTTAAAAGTCCGCCATTTTACGGGTTATTTTATTTTTTCGCTTAGGATTGATTACATATATTAACAAATATCAAAATCATAAAGCTAAGCTTCCCTAGCCACTACAACGGTACTTCAAGAGAAGTTGAGGAGTGACGAATGTCACGAACCATGTGGAGCTCGCGCACAAGAGGACACAAAATCCATAAAAATATGTAAAAAAGAATGTCAAGGGTAAGAAAAACTAGAACGCCTCGTGGAGTACAACCATTATCCGTGGTGGGAGCAAATTTCATCGCCGTCATTTTTATAGCCAGCCAATCCTAATTTTTTGGCATGGGTCACAACCAGGGCAACCCACCAGACTCCCTGCAAAAAATGATGAATATTGGTCACTCCTTCGACCACTTATTGGGTGGACAGACATATATACACATAATTAAAAATACATATACAAATATATATACTTAAATCTTCAACGAAAACATTATCACCTCTCTCAATTCGTTTGCGGGTAATAACTAGGAAAGTACAGTGGATACATTTAGTTATGAGTTTCCATGCAAAGGTGATCACAGAGGAATAGTCTAATATATAGTATGTTGATAAGAACTTGGAACCCATGCACGAGGATATTCCAACAGGATCAATGCGCATGGGAACAGCAAGTCGGGAAAGAAGAGGGAGAATGGGAAACTATGATATAATAGGAAAAACTACTTCGGTGTCAAATTCCTATACAAGGTAGCGTTGCTTATAAACCTTAACTCATCAATACAAAAAAAGTACTGCTCGCGTTAATGTTCTTACCACAACTGCTAGTCGCATAATGAAAACATACATATACAAAGTTCATAATAGTCAAACGCACTCGTGAATGCTACATAACAGTTTATAGTTCCACCACGGATAGCGGTTCCATCCTTACACAATATTTTTTGCAGAACAGAAATATAAGTTTTGATACAAAACTAAATTACACAAGGCACTTTTGACGTTCAGGTACAAATAAAAATTCTTATCTGCGCATTTCCACTGACCAACACCTCAATTTAGAACTCCCATTCATCAAATTATTTCATGAATGACATTT
>LQNS02000140.1:13411015-13427966 GCA_001587735.2 Parhyale hawaiensis
ATAGGAATATTCATTGCCCAAACTTTCTGTATTTGACGACAACCATTTTACCGTGTTTTGAGCATGGTGTAACTCAATCAAGTAGCTGGTCAATCAATAACGAGATTTTGAATGAATTAAGTTGAAACAATACGGTGATATTAGAATACAGTGTAGATAAGCGGCAGTAGACGAACCAACAGGCCCATTCTCAAAGAGACACCGACACATACGCCCCGGCTCTCTATGAGCAATTGCCATTATGTCAGAAAGAAATAGAGGACTCAGAAAGAAGAAAAAAAAAAGGGGAAGAATCTCAGTCAGAGACGATCATGCAAGCACGTGACCATGATCAATAGCCGCTAATATGCAAAACTATGAGACGTCTATCTCTGTGGTGGGAGCTGAAAAGAGACGATGGATTAAGGTGACCTCGGTAGCTTTGGCCGTTATGAGTTTGCGACTCCTGGAGAAGGAGCTCTTATCTGCGGATGATGTCTCTTCCAACGTTCAAAACGAATTTTTTAAGCGTGTTTAAAAATATGTTTTGGGACTAGCGTCGTAAAGTGAATATAAAATGTAAATAAGGCTTCCTTGAAACAAAAGTTAAATGAGGCCACTATTCGGGCCTAGATGTTGCCATTGCTACTGTAGAAGTTTCGACAAGCCTCCACGGCAATTCTTTATTGATAATTGTTGATAGTTCTATTAGTATACGTACTCTTCATGTGTATGTGTAAGGGATGAAATTTGCAATTGGTGATGATTTTTTGATGATATTAATTAAAAATCACAGGCTGCTTAATAGTAGGTACCGTTCATCGATGTGACGTCACTTTTCGAAGCTAGTTTCTCATGAGTCTTCCCGTTACGCTCTTTGCTTCATGAACCAGCCAATTGAAAGTGTCTTTAGAGCACGTTCGATTAGCAGGTAAATTTCAAATTTTGAGGCTTAATTGACTTCTCCTGAACTTCAGACAGGAGCTTTATAGTTGTCACGCTGAAATGGTCATGCTAGTGTTAGAAGTAACCCGATTAACTCCTTCGATTATGCAGTGATCGGGTCGAAACCAAAGCACCTGTCTCGAGTTTCGGACAAGTCAAGCTTCGAGGGCTTCATTTTGCCTCCCAATCGAACGCTGTCTTAGCTCTAACTGCGCTGTTGCAGCCAGGGAGTTCAACAACAACAACAACAACAACGGGATAACCAGACAATACGCAGAAAAAGTACGCGCTCACAATGATGACGTGTTTTCGGACCCAGCAGCAGCGATGCTCGCTGCTCGTTTTCCCCCATATTATTTTTATTAGTATACAACTTTTACCTATGAGAGACAGTCTGGGAGTACTAACCCCACGTTCTGTAAGAGCAAGACAAACATAGATAGAGCACATCAATATTGGTAGGTAATACATTAATTTTGTATACATAATGTTTAGCATTCACCGCCACTGGTGGTTCTCAAAAACGTCACTTGACGCCCGGTCATTTTCTTCGTAGGATATGCTTGTCTGGTTTTCCCGTTAAAATTATCACCCGCGAACGAAGTGAGAGAGATACGAGATAATGTTTTCGTTGAAGATTTAACCTCTTAAGGACCAAGTTTCCGTTTCGCTCAGATTTTTGGAGATAGTCTTAAATTGTAGTCCTTTGACTACCGTCTCATAGTCGCGTCGCTCATCTATAGGTCCAAAAATCACTGATCCTTTATTAAGAAACCTAATTTTTGCGAAACGAGATTCGTGAGGCCCAGTGGTCCTCAAAGGGTTAAGTATGTATGTGTATATATATTGTCGCAAAAAGGTTAGAATCTGAGAGCTTATTTGAAGTAATGTTAATTATAAAATTCAGTGTAACTATTTCAAACGGCCAATTCTCATGCCTGCCTGACGGCAACACTGAAAGCTCCGAAACGACGAGGTGACACATGTGGAGAAGACCCTTTCTTCTTCGTTATGCCTCCCTTCGGTGCAGTTCGACATGTGTTCCTGAACCAGTGAAAAGTGTAACATTATCATAGGCATACTTTACGAATTATTAACTCTGAGAAAATGGAGCCCAAACTACCTAACCTTGAAGGTAAGCATGAGTTGCCATATAGCAAATAATAACTTATGTTTTGAATTCATTCTTTTGTTGTTCCAATAGTTNAACCATAGGAATATTCATTGCCCAAACTTTCTGTATTTGACGACAACCATTTTACCGTGTTTTGAGCATGGTGTAACTCAATCAAGTAGCTGGTCAATCAATAACGAGATTTTGAATGAATTAAGTTGAAACAATACGGTGATATTAGATTACAGTGTAGATAAGCGGCAGTAGACGAACCAACAGGCCCATTCTCAAAGAGACACCGACACATACGCCCCGGCTCTCTATGAGCAATTGCCATTATGTCAGAAAGAAATAGAGCGGGAGCGGAAAAGAGAAGATGGATTAAGGTGGCCTCGGTAGCTTTGGCCGTTATGAGTTTGCTACTCCTGGAGAAGAAGCTCTTAGCTGCGGATGATGTCTCTTCCAACGTTCAAAACGAATTTTTTAAGCGTGTTTAAAATATGTTTTGAGACTAGCGTCGTAAAGTGAATATAAAATGTAAATAAGGCTTCCTTGAAACAAAAGTTAAATGAGGGCACTATTCGGGCCTAGATGTTGTCATTGCTACTGTAGAAGTTTCGACAAGCCTCCACGGCAATTCTTTATTGATAATTGTTGATAGTTCTATTAGTATACGTGCTCTTCATGTATATGTGTAAGGGATGAAATTTGCAATTGATGATGATTTTTTGATGAAATTAATTAAAAATCACAGACTGCTTAATAGTAGGTACCGTTCGTCGATGTGACGTCACTTTTCAATGCTAGTTTCTCATGAGTCTTCCTGTTACGCTCTTTGTTTCATGAACCAGCCAATTGAAAGAGTCTTTAGAGCACGTTCGATTAGCAGGTAAATTTCAAATTTTGAGGCTTAATTGACTTTTCCTGAACTTCAAACAGGAGATTTATAGTTGTCACGCTGAAATGGTCATGCTAGCGTAGAAGTAACCCGATTAACTCCTTCGACTATGCAGTGATCGGGTCGAAACCAACGCACCTGTCTCAAGTTTCGGACAAGTCAAGCTTCGAGGGCTTCATTTTGCCTCCCAATCAAACGCTCTCTTAGCTCTAACTGCGCTGTTGCAGCCAGGGAGTTCAACAACCACAACAACGGGATAACCAGTCAATACGAAGAAAAAGTACGCGCTCACAATGATGACGTGTTTTCGGACCCAGCAGCAGCAATGCTCGCTGCTCGTTTTCCCCCATATTATTTTTAATAGTATATAACTTTTACCTATGAGAGACAGTCTGGGAGTACTAACCCCACGTTCTATAAGAGTAAGACAAGCATAGATAGAGCACATCAATATTGGTAGGTAATACATTAATTTTGTACACATAATGGTTAGCGTTTACCGCCACTGGTGGTTCCGCAAAACGTCACTTGACGCGCGATCGTTTTCTTCGTATGCTTGTCGGGTTTTCCCGTTATAATTATCACCCGCGAACGAAATGAGAGAGGTGGTAATGTTTTTGTTGAAGATTTAACCTCTTAAGGACCAAGTTTCCGTTTCTGTCAGATTTTTGGAGATAGTCTTAAATTGAAGTCCTCTGACTACCGTCTCATAGTCGCGTCGCTCATAGGTCAAAAAATCACTGATCCCTTCTTTATTAAGAAACCTAATTTTTGCGAAACGGGATTCGTGAGGCCCATTGGTCCTTAAAGGGTTAAGTATGTACATATATATTTGTCTGTCCACCCAAAAAGTGGTCGAAGGAGTTGAGCAATCTTCATAATTTTTTATAGGTAGTTTGGTGGGTTAACCTAGATGTGACCCATCCCAAAAAAAAACTATACCTAACTGGCCATAAAAAATGATGGCGTTGAATTTTCCTATGCCGGGGCGGATTTGCCTCTACCGCGGCAGATCGTCTTACGCCAGGAAGCGTTCTATTTTTTTCCTATGTAATTTTTGAAGAGCGAACCTCTATTTTCTGGGAATGGGGCAGTGCCCTAGCCTCGTTCATCAAAAATGACTTCGTTGAATTTGCTCCCTACCGCGGGTGATGGTTTTACGCCACCGAGGCGTTCTAGTTACTACATGGTTTCAGCAGTACACAAGTCATCTTATTAGTGTTTGTTGCAAAAGCAGTTTAGCTAATAAGATAGTTTGCTTGCTCTCAATAGCACAGGTACCAGTCCGAGGTAAGTCAGCATATAAAATTGTTTACCTGCCGACCGTACATCGGTATACACACTAGCGAGAAAACCTCACGCTGTTGGTCTACCGACAGCTAAGGTTGAGCTCCCGCTACATTCCAAACATATTACGACGGCAAGTTCAGAATGAGATGATCGGCCCACATCTAATTCTTTCGGCGATACGCTGCTAAGAACTCAAGAAGCAAATAAATTATATAGCGAAAGGCATTAAGTGAAACGCCGCTTTCAATGCACTACAGTGTACGTTTTTTAAGCACTTTGTGTACTGCAAATTAGAAAAATGTGCACCCTAAAACTGATGTGAAAATGTTGTAGCAAAGTTGGTTTACATATCACTGCTCTGGACAACCTCTCAACTCTCACTACGCTCACGTCATGTTGCGTGGCCATTCGCTGCATTTGAAGCCCCGATAACTTTTGGGCCTGATAATTGCATGTAAGGACGTCCGCCGCGTGCTTTGGATTTGCCACCAGTTACCAGTAAACATTTTCAAAGATGAAAGTCTCGTACGTACCTCAATTGTGAAGGGGAACGAATTTCCTTCGCCTCGTTAAGAGTCACGAAACCGATAAGCTCCGCAGGCAAACTGAAGAAGCTCACTCAATACAGTGTGCAGGCCCAGGGCTGCGTGCTCACGCAATCCCAACAACCAACTAATATTGCGTTCAAGGTCACTTGCATAGACCTCTCCACACTACAGTTCCTGCTTCGCGGTCTGCACTACACCGATAAATATATCTTCGTTAAGAAGAATGTCTAACAAGGTCACACAACATAGATAAATAGTTGCATTCAAAGTGATGGCCGTCCGTTCTACGGCAAATGGTGAACCTAAGAGAAAACGAGCGACGGATAATGAAGTAGTATATATAAAAAAATATGACTTACGACAGAACGGAAAGTTGGGAAGGAAGTAACGCAGGACGACGACTTAGGGCGCCAAAATTAAGCCTTTCAAGCTTTACTTATTTGAACCATCAGGTAGGTGCTTTGGCTTCAACCTGTCGAACTGAGTTTCATTCATTGACCCTAAACCGATTAACTCTGAGACTTCCAGAAACTCCATCTTCCTCTGTAAAATGGAGTTTTCAGCCGGCGCAACGTAATCGTGTGGTTTCTAACACTTCAACACTATTTACAGCGGCAAAGCCAAAGCTCCTGATTGGAGTTTCGGACAAACTAAGTCTCGAAGGCTCAAGTTCGGCGCCTAGGCGAACATGCCCTTAGTGAGGGTATGACAAGAGGAACAATTAACAAATTTTAAGGGAAAGACAGATGTCCGCGAAACTTGACCAGGCCATATATAGGTATTGATTTAAGGTGCTACTATATGTATTGATTTAAGGTGCTACTCATCATAACATACGGTAGCCGCTGACTGTCTATATTGAAAATTGATCTAATGCGCATTAATTCAGGACCTTCTAGCCCCTGTCAAATCAAGTTTAAATTCGCATTGTTCTTCAAGCCATAAAAAATTTACAGCGCCTAGCCTCAAGAATTAGCATAACAACTTCCCAACGTTTGGTGCTCCGCCATAAGTGCTAACAACTAGAATGCCTCGTGGCTTAAGACCATCACCCGCAGTAGGGGCAAATTCAACGAAGTTATTTTTGATGAACGAGCTGAGCGCACAGCCAATTAAGGCCTCCTAAAGCACAGTTATTTGTACCTACTCTACATGTTTTGGACATTTCTGGATAGAATTTTTGCTTTAAGCTAGTTACAAAATTATGGACGATGGTTTCAGTTTTCTATCCAGATAAGCCCGAAATATGCAGAACATGTACCAAAAATATCAGGCTGCGTCTAACAGTTCGTCGGGGCTATACCAATCGGACCAGCTGCGTGACGTACGTAGAGACCCAGGCCTGTACTTTAGGAGGCCTTGGCAGAGCCCCAGTCCCTCTTCCATAATAACGTAGGAAAAAAATGAGGTGCGGATGTGCAGTCGTATCACTGTACAGTGTACACTAAGCTCATCCACAGTGCTAATAGCTACAGATTCCCATTTTTTTAGCTTGGTTTATAGTTTGTAAACAAACATGTTAAATTCGTTCTTTTTTGGCTATTTCGGGGAAAATACCAGAAATGTATAATTTTTTTACGAAGATTGAACAAATTTCACAACTTAGGTTGCAATAAATTAAAACCGTGTAAAGCACATTGTGTGCTATACGCTATATATGTGTTTTGCTGTATAAGTCCACTCTAGTCAATACTTTACCTTAGAAACAATCATACGTCATTTTTTGCATCAAACCTCACCGCCAGTGATAGCAGCGCCAGACATCGAAATCCGACAGGTGACGCGATGCGGTTGCGGTCGGACCGCCGACTAATGCAAAACGACAAGAGGTGTTTAAGTATTCAGATTGAGCTATCAATTATCCATATCACGGTACTTTTTATACTTCCTTAGCATTAAATGTTCAATGAGATATATAAATAAAAGGCCATTATAACTGCCTTTCTCGAAACGCGGGGGTCGACAGTCCTCGTATACTCGTCACGTCATGGTTTGATTTCGTTAGCATCGCTGCCTGGCCAAGCAACATGTAACAAAAATAGGCAATCATGTATCAGATGGAAGCCCGAAAATAGATCTGTCGAAAGATCTGGAGAGCGGAGGTCCAGCTGGACGCTAGAAAGCGATACTAAATCAAACGAAAAGCGACGAGTGAGTTGTCGTCTATCTAGATATTGACGATGAATAAAAGCATGAGGTAGGAGTTAGTTCAGATTTGTTAGTTAACTAGTCATTCCATTAAAGACAGGGCAATGTGAAACAAAGTTATTAATAGACAGATATTTATTAGAGATCTTGGTTTTTTCTTCATATCGTAAGCTTTTTTAAGGCGCTATCTTGGTTTATCGCTAACTGCTCAGGGCAGACTTAGTCTTGCAGTGCAGTCACTGCAGACTGCAGCAGCAGCACTGGCGACTGTCGAGGCAATTTCTTGCCCCATGTAGTAAGCTAATAGCGCCTTTAGCGTGCAGTTGTGAGAGGCTGTGTGTGACGGGGCGGCTTAACTAGTTGAATGGTACAATTTTTTTCAATCGAGGTAAACTATTTTGATTCAAACTTTGAATTAACCCAGTTAACACTAATGACATCCGCATCCGCGGATGTCCAGGTGGAAACATCGCATTTACATCCGCGAATGCTGAGATGGTAACATCCGCAAAAGATCCGCATCCGCACGTATTCAAAAAATGACATCCGACCCATCACTATTTTAAATATATCGGAACGACGCGCGAGCTGCACAAATTGCAACCAGTAGGTAGTGCGTGAGAATTGATTGTGTAACTTCGGCATAAACAATACTGGCAACAGTACACCCACTATGTTGCACAATGCACATATGCCATGCCGCGCGCCAAGTTAGGATCTGTTATTGTAAACTAATTGCCACGAAGATCATAATTAAACCCGAAGACATAACTAGCACCTGGTCTAGACAATTTGTACTGTAAAGCCGGTGCTACACTACACATTCGCAGGCACAACTTGATGCGAGGACGTCGTCTAGCGTGCAGCAGCTATATATAAAGAGTTCAGCCATCGTATCTTTGCTGCAGTATTTGTTCTCTTGTCGTGTAGGAGCGTAATTCAACCCGCACGTCAACATATCACACCGAGGCCATCGTCTTTGACATGAACAGCTACATTACATTTGATACAGTTTCTTACCAAACTAACATTCGCGAGGCTTAATTACCTCATTTTGGTAAAAGGAAAATACTTCATGGAGTCATGGTATGTACAAAAAAAAAAAATAAAAACTGCACAAATGCATATTTTTACACTCAGTTTTTATACAAATGCTGCCTCTATTTATGACTACAAAGGCGTGTCGCAATCACAACTCGATTGCTAATTGTGACGAGGCTTATCACTCATTAGTCTTTTGGAGGCGTTTTTCAGTTAGCCATCCCTATGTGCTCCGTTGGTCTTTAAACATCAAAAACGGGCACATCTTTCCGAGTCTTCATTCACTCCCAACATGAAGATACATCCGCAACTTAACCAGTGGCACAAGCCGAACAGATTCGACGGCTAATATGTAGCCAACTTTTTTTGTGTCGACATGCAGTTGTGCTATTTAAGATGAGGGACGTCAGCATGGCACTTATTATAACTGCCACGTGTCACAAGACTTCATACGCCATGAAAATTGGTTCCCTTATCAATTATTGTTCCATGCTTTTGTTGGGGTAAAAATATAATTGAGCTACAAAATCTCAAAATTAAAATCTTATCACCTTTTTCTTTTCGTTCGGGGGATACATAATGTGAATATGTGAAGCGGGATATTTGCAAAAAAAAACATTCTCGCCATTGGGAAGAATTGTCAATTAGGACCAGTGCAATATATTCTGACAATTGGTATTTGGAACTGATCTAGGTGTCCGTTGGTCCACCGACCTGCTATTCCCTGTTGTTATCCGACTTTTTTTCGGTCATTTCATTTTTTTTGCTGCATCTGTCTTTTCCTTGTTTTCTATTTCTTCCACTCCTATTGCGTGGGTGCAATAAGAACAATTTTTAGGTGTAATAAGAGCAAATTTTAGGTGCAATCTAAGAGCAATTTTTAAGCTGCAATAAGAGCAATTTTTAGAAGCTATAACTGCAATAGTTTAAGCGCAATAAATCCGGGCTGTAATTATTACTGTCAAGAGGCACAAAGGACCAAATTTTGGCGACGACAAAGAAGAAATTCTAGTTTCAAGACCAATTCTAAGTTTTCCGTTAACATTGTCTTTTTTTGCTGGAGGTATGCGCTACCAACGTGTTCTACAATTACAAATTTAATTTGTACTTCAGAAAACACAGAGAGAGACTTCCTGTGTCTGTATATATGTGAAATAGTCCCGTTACTAGAGTAGGTAAACATATATACGTATTTGGCCTTCCCTGAAACCGTTTAAACCCGAAGTGGCCTAAGATTATTATATCAAATAGCTTAAACCTTTATTTCTACAACAACGGCGACCTAACAGAGGAAGAAAGAAGGGACATATAGCATGTCAATAGAAACGTGGAACCTATGGACGAAGGAGTACCCACACAAGATTAACGCGCATGGGTACAGCACGTCGGGAAACAAGTCGAAAACAGAGGAAAGTGGCCCAAGATGTCAAAGAAGTTAGATCACCCTACTGTAGAATTCAAAAGTTTTTTTTTTTTACAAAATGAGCATCAGGTAGCTAGTTACTAAGATATCATACCTCGTAGAATTTCAAGTGAATTTAAAATCATGAAGATACCTATACAGGCGATCCACGAGTTACAAGGTATCATCTTATTCGATTAAAGCACATATATAGGAGTTCCTAGAATTAATGTAACATGAAAGAAAACAATGGGGTACCATATCTACTGATGGTATAAATGTCCTGAATTATTTTCCAGCTTTTGTGTTTCAAGTTACGTGTTTGTGACCTACCGTATTATTGGAGAATCGCCGGCGCATGTATGACAGCCACACCCACGCATAATGTTCAAACACATAAGAGATGGCGATCCTAAATTACTAGATTTGCGAGAGTATATCGTGACATTGAAGAGTTACCACCTTCTGCAAGAACTACAGAATAGCGAATTCACAGACAGTATGCACAACAGCATGACAGTTACACAAAAATTATCTTTGTTTGTGCAGCGAGCGGATCGTAATATCGACCATTCGGTACTTTTTTCTACTAAAAAACAAGCAACTTTCTGCATTCCTTTACAAAGAAAATAGAACCGAGAAGAAGGGTTTCTGTCATTGCAATTTTTGCACTTAGCGGGAAATGAGTTTACGCCGTAAAAACTATGTACAGATCTATGTTACACTTGTTCGTACATTTACACATATTTACACACTTGTCTCCTCGTCTCCTGCCGCCACACCTACAGTAACGAGCATTAGGATCAGAACGATGCTTATAAAGTAAGGAAGGAAAACATGAATAACTTTTATATAGAGTACCTAGGGGAAATGCTGGAACTTTGAACATATATAGGTTACTACACTTATTTTCAACTCCTTAAAGCTGCACAAAATACAAATGATACAGATAAATTTTACATGGGAACTAATCCAGTCCCACAGTGTCCAGCAACATCGCTAGGTATACGGCTCCTTTGAAGCCCACGGGTAGTGGACTGTGGTTTCTCCACTTGAGCTCACTCAACGGTCCCGATCTCTTTCCTTCTGTCTCTAAAATGCGCAGGTGAAGCGGTAGTCGCAAAGTGTGCTCGCGCGAGACCAAAATAAAGCCATCCGTGGGGGCGACCAGGTTCCCCACCATGAGACATCATCAACTCGTCTGATTGGCTGCGGCATCACCCGCGGCTTGGTTTTGGTCAAGGGCATGCAAACTCTTCTCTCGGTCTCTTCCTTTTAGTGTCGCACAAACGTAACGCAATTTGATGAGTTCCAGTAAGTAGCTAAGAGCGGTACACAGGATAGCACCAATTAAACGGGGCTCAGTACACAGAAAGTAACGCTTCGAGGACCTTTTTTTTTACCAGTTCAGCGTCATCAACGACATCTGCGATAACGTTAGGTTGCATTCTCAGTTTTTCCCACCGTCACATTTAAGTCGATTCACTCACGCGAAGTGTTCGTTCCCCAAGCGCGTCTCTCGACATTTATCAATACATGGCTTTTACCCCTTTTTTACGATAGTCAACCTCAGGTTGAATCGTTTTTACAATTCGTCTCAGATATATTAAGCCTGGTTCAAACTGTGGTCTTTCATCCCTCCCGCGCAACGCAAAATGTTCAAATGTTTGGTTGCGTCTGTGCAGACACAACTAAGCGCGTACAAAAAGATCTGTTAACAATGTTAGTTGGCACGTCCGCTAGCTGTTAGGAACAGTGAAGTTTTGAAATCAAGTCTCTTGAAATTTAGAATAACTCGAATAATACAGAACTTATGAGAATGAACACATGATAGTAAAAAAAAATGAGTTTCGTCACCTCCGCGTCCGAGCACGCTGATAATAGCAAACCATAGACCGCATCAGTACTTGGCTCTTAGGTCCAAGTGGCCTCTGACGCTGGCGGCCAAACTGGGAAAACTGTGATTTTCTCATGAGCTATTATGAACATGTCCAGACACGGTCATGTATGCAAGCACCCAAGTGCGTCCCCGCCGTATACGGTATCCAAGATACCTTCTCCGCAAGAAAAATGTTGGGTACCTTGGAATTTTTTTCTTCAGTATTAGATAGGGGGAAAAGAATAGCTCTTGAGAAAATCCCATTTTTCCGTTGCCGACTTTTGGCCGCCAGCGTCAGACCTTAGAGTCAAGTACTGTTTCTGTCTATGAGCAAACACTTGCAATGAATTTCACGTTTATACTTGCCTCCAAGTTTAAAGTAATGTACGAAACTTAACTAACGTCCCTTGCTGAGCAAACTAAATCAACGGCTAACATATTAACACTTTGGCACACTCTAGGCTCTGTCTACAAGGGATCAACGAAACATCCAGATGATTGGCCGAGGAAACACGCTCTTTTGACTAGCGTGTGACCATCCATTATGGAGCTGCACACAGAACAATAGGAGAAGCGACGGACTGTTGCGGCGTCAGAAAACTATCGTATGAACCCAGCTTCTCATTGACCCTGTGAAGAGTCACTACCCAATAGCAGTGACTCAAACAGCTTGAAGGTAAGGTATAATGAGTTTTGAAACAATTAATATAGCAACAACTTCGGGATATACGAAGTTAATATTACCAAAACTGTCACATTAAGAATTCTAACTAAAAAATAATACTTACATATGCATTTACAAAGACACAGAGTAAAAAAATACATAAATCGTCAGAGACACAGACTTCGGTTTAGCAACTGCGTACTGCGTAGGAGTCAATAGTTCTGGAATTCTTGGCAACATAATCTACCTTTCATGGCAAAATTGATAACAATACATTAATAAAATCCACATAAAAGTGTGCTGATGTCGATATGACGTCATAAGCACATGATAACAATGTTGAATTACAATTATCTTTTTATCCTGGCGAAACTGAGCAAACGCAAAGCCAAATTAGGACAAAGCTTCACGAACATATTATTGGATCCACCGGTAACTAAACAACATAGCTAATGATAACTGGCATACCACCCCGGTAATTCTAACAAAACGTACAGAGAGAGTTATTTTCAACAATGATAACGCAAAACTTTGGAGATCCATGTAAAGAAATAACTGTCCACCGCAAATGAAAAAAAATCAAATAAATGAATAAATAAATACTCGGTAAACAAGCCACAAACAGACTTGAAGTTCCAGGGCTCTCGCTCTCCCTAGCGGTGAGAGAATTCTTATTGAAAACCACACACCTAGGCGTTTATGGACAGGTAATGAAACCAAAGGAGAGCAAAATCAATCTATGGACGCCAAGAATAAAAAAACAATCACAGCCGACTAGAACGCTCGTATATCCACACATATCCCAGCATTGAAATCCACGGACGCTAACACAGATTGGGGTAGTGAATACCGACCAAGACAAGTGTTGCACCCAGAGTTGCGGGGCTGGAGGATCTGAGCGGGAGGGACTTGGAGTCATAAACTCACTTGCTTCAGGAGCTGGGGCAAAGAGCTTTGAATAAACATGAGAGGGGGCTCCAATCGCTTTGGCCGACAGAATGGCCGCAAGTGATGCTGGTGACCATTTGTATTTCAAGTTTAAATGTAATTATGTAACTTAGAAGAGAAGCTGAAATGGTTTTTACATGTTAAGCGATACCATTGACTTCGAAAATAAGTTGAAATAATATAAGCATTGAATTATAGTATAAATTACTGGTTGAAAAATTCCTTTTTTAGAATTTGAAGAAAATAATGGATCTTCGACCGACATCTTTGCTGCTGCGGTGATGACTACTGTAGTGGTGACGATACAAGTAACCTACGATTTAGGATTTACACCATTAATTTATGGTTCACAACTGCCAGAAATGAGTGTTTTTTCTGACATCGATTTATTAACCTTAGCATATCAGTAGGTAGGTACTACAACGCAATTAGTCAGCAATCGTATTAGCTATTAAATGACCTCGTATTAATAAAAATTGTGTTCATCGAATTTGCATAGAAAACGCTAAATCGTCACATAAACAAACTTAATTTTCTCTTTTTGGTTAAGTAATAATAAAGCAAAAATGTGTACATACAATAGAAAATCGTAAAATTGTTCGGTAAAATGAAAGAAAAATATCTGCCATTACGTCGCACTACCGCGCAATGTTTACCATCTAGTTTCATAGTGTCGTGTCTGACGCGTCGTAATCAAAACCTGCAAAAAATAACTGTGGCAGTTCCTTACTACTAACCTCTATTGGATAACGATATTTTTGACGATTACGAACCATAAAATCAATAAATTTTACATCCCATGATGCATTATTCCGTAGGGAACGAAACCACAGCTTAGGTGAAAATTTGTACACACGAAAAAAAGGCGCGCAGTAGGGAGCACCATTAGTAATTCAATAGTAAATTAAATACAGCAATATTTTTATAACCAAGAATTTCTGACATTCTTGACTTATAAATTCATTCATAAATTTACTGAGCACCAAATACCATTGTAAATGTGACAAATAATCTCTTTAGCTTGACATGAGTGTATACTTTGGTGAAGAGCAGTTGGACGAAATTAATGGTTCCCCACGCTTATTGTATCAAGAAGTTTAAAAAACTGGAGGACCAGGAGTCGGGGCCAGACTTTATGTATCTGGTGACAATTCATCACCAAGGGCACTCACCTTCCAAAATTGGTGGATACCTAGAGTTTCATTTACAGTGGCGCAGTGTTATTATCGCGTCCTTTCGTAGCGAAGTGAATGCGGTGCTGTAGCTACAAGCAATTGCTCGGCCAAACAGCTTCCCATGCTCTTTTTAGCCCAAACTTACGCTACCTTAACCGCTCCTGGGAACAAATTAACTCGAGACGCCGCCAGTGCTGAGCATTTGATCATGTCCTAAAATTTCAACACTTGAAATCCTATTTTTTTTTTTTAAACTTAGAGAAACTTGGGTCATTAGGCTACTAAAGAGTGTAGTAAGTTGACTACAATAACGAACATCAAAAAGTCCTTCTGTATCGCAGGTTTCGCTGTGTAGGCAGCCACAAGCACGCCCTCAAGGAACAAGCACGCCCTCAAGGAACAAGCACGCCCTCAAGGAACAAGCGCGCCCTCAAGGAACAAGCATGCCTTCAAGGAAATTTAGAAACTCAAGCAGCTACCAGTGCAGCTGGCTCTGCTGTAGGCACACTTTTCCCAATACATACGTTGCGGGGCTTGCGACCTACATTTGGAGTGGCGAGTGGAGAAGCTGATCGACATGGCCCACCGTCGTTGCGGCCACTCCTGAGACTATTGGCCTACACGTTGCCAGAGCTACTGATGGTCACCAGAAGCTATTCCTTGAGCAATAAAAGTATTTACTTCGGCAGCAGCTGTCTTTTCTCCAGTAACAAAAGTATTTGCTTCCGTAGTACACGGCAGTTCTTCAGGAACATTAGCCTCGGGACAACTTCGTTTCACAGTACCTCCCTTAGAAAAAAAAAAGAGATGCAGATCAGCATTTTGCTTACCGTAGCCCGCGGTCCCTAAGTGCCTTGTGTCCTTATGCCATTCATACAACACAGATAATATTTTACAGAGAATGAAAGAAGCTCAGGATAATTTTGCTGTCGTTTCTTTGCAGAACTTCCCTTCTACGGACATAAACTGCAACATACCTAACTCATAAAAAGTACAGCTACAAGGTTGTCAAAATAAATTTATACAAAAGAACATAAGCACGGTCTTTGTAAGAAAACAGTCCAAGAATTGTACAATTGAAATAATTCGGCATAAATCACAGCGCAAATACAAACCTGGGATTGCAAATCGTCATCTTCAAGGCTCTGTCTTCCTCTCTTTTCCTTTGGAAGACCAAGTTCATTGTGTAGAATATTCTCAACTCGTTCACGTGATATGCCGATAACACTGGCTATTTCTTTTATGGTCATGTGCTGGTCATCTGCAACCATGTTTTGCACACGAGAAATGTTTTCTACGGTGGTGGCAGTAGCTGGACGTCCTGATCTTGGGTCATCATTAAGTGTTTCTCTCCCCTTCTTGAATTCAGCAGCCCACTTTTGTACTGTTGATAAAGCAGGAGCATCAGATCCTAAAGTGAGCACCATGTCAGTGTGTATCTCCTTTGGAGTGAGACCCTTTCTTTGAAGGTACTTGATAACACCACGGTGATAAGTTTTGTCCATGTTTGGAAGCTATCAATTGCAGCAGTGCACAAACTCCTCTGACCATCAGGTGTGTGTGAGATCCCTGAAAAATATCAACAACAAGGTTATCAAAATAAAAACTCAGAATTAATGAAAGTTACGCCTTCATTAGCACGGAAGTGCATCACTAACATTTGAACCTATTCTCTTGTTAATAACGGTCATCAGTGGAAATAAACAGATCAATAAAGAATTTATGCTTGTGACAAGCCAAAGGCGCAAAAACACGCCCTTCATCTCTCCGTTAGCGAACTTGACACCATGAAAGACTAAGCCCAGGGGATTGTACTGCGCTTTGCATTTCTAATCACATCTTCACAAGTGCTTCTCATTAAAATCGTAACAAATTTAATCAGTTTGATTACACTAGAGGAACGTTTCAATAGGATATAAGGGGATTAATCACTAGGTATACATGTTTCTTTATGAATAAGTTTTTTGGATTGTCAGCAAGGACCGCCGCTCGGGGTATCAGCCGTAACTGAGCTAAGCCAGGCAGATTGGTGGTCGCCTGCTGAATGAAGCAGCCATCAGCCAAGTGGTGTCCTAGCCAGTCAGTTATCCAGTATCTATATATATTTATATATAGAGGGGTGCACTGGTTGAGGAGGTTTAATAGAAAGGAGGGAGCCAGGAGCCTCGTCCGTGAAGCTAAAGTTCCGGTGTGGCTGCTGCCAGTCGCCGTATGCACCAATCGCATATTAGTACATACATCAGTTTGTTTCTCAAGTGTCACTTCCACCAATGAGATTAAGGTGTGTTCGTTCATTACAGTCGCCAGGTACCAGAAGCCCTCACTTTCATGGTTGATCTGATTTCTCCCTGTAGGACTGTATTCTTAAAAGTAATACTATTACAATGCATCGCACCACAGCCATAGGCGCACACGCTGATGTTTGTTTGAGGGGCAAGACCCAATTTGCCCGAATTTTACAAACTCCAAGAACTTCTCTTATTTACTACATATTGGAGTGAAAACTATCAAATTACTAGCTACTATGTGACGAATACTGTGGCAAAATAAAAAAAAAATTTTTGAGCAAAACTTTTGGTGTAGGCCTAGAGATTCTTTTTTTTTTTTTTTTGCAGATAACTACCTATTACTATTTATTGTTATTTAATGATACAGTTGCCGATTCAACCCTTTTCAGTTTTTACAGTAAAATCGTTAATAAAATATGATTTTACCTGCTCTACAGATTTAAGGCAGTGTAGAACTTTAGCTCTCTATTACATTTTTAAGAAATGGTCCAAAATTATTAACAATGCCCCGTGAAACTTCTGCTTTTCATGAGTTTAGCAGAACTTGTATTATGGCATTAGATAGTATGTATAAGCATAGCCTACTCGTTGCCTATCCACAGAGATGCTACGTGTAAATATAACTTACTAAA
>LQNS02000140.1:13516240-13530688 GCA_001587735.2 Parhyale hawaiensis
CCATTTGGGACATTGAATTTTCATATATTTATAAGTCTATAATTAGAATTAGCTTCCATGCAGAAAACTTGTTTATTGGGTGGGCTTGGGTCAAATTGTGGTCTTTTTTTCTCATGTCTAACTTTTTTTGCTTTGAGAATATTCGCATTCTAATTATTGCATATCATGGCACAGAAATTAGGCTAGCAAATTGTTTCAAGTAGCCTAATTGGCATTGATAATAGACAATTTAGGTCCTCCATTATCAATGGCAAACACATAGATTAAGCCAAAAATAAACAAGGTCTACATTTACAATAGGTATATATATATATATATATTTCATTATTTTTTAAATCTTGAGACTGCAAATTCTGAATTGATTGATGTTTTTTAAAAATGAGATTGCGGAGTCGGAGTCGGGCTAAAAATACAGACTCCCACTCCTAGAGCGAGTGAGATCCAACTCAGATTCCCCTCAAATCTTCAGACTCCGGCCAACTCCCAACTCCACAACCCTGCTTATTATAGGATGCTTGTGGATCCTTTTGGTCTTGATGTGCAATAATTGCCTTGTTCCTGGCGCATTGACATCCATTTTAATATGAATGGAATTGCTGTATTTAAAGTTAAAATTTGTAGGCCTTATAGGCCAATATATTATTTTATTTATTATTACATTTTGGGCTCTTCAACAAGTCCTTATTTAAAAAAAAAGTTTGCTCATGTTATGTTCATGCAATACTTGATTACATTCTTCTCAGTAGCTATTAGTTGAAGTTTGGGATCTATTGTTAATTTTTATTTTTAGAGGTTAAGTAGCTAGGTATGCTATGTGTAGGGGTCCCAGTTTTTGTGAATTGATATCAATCATATTGATATTTGCATGTGATCTGGCATAGCCGCATAGTGTAACATTTTCCTGTTTTATTGCTCTAAGTTTAGTGGTGTTTCATATACGGTAGCTACCTATTTGTTAAGTAGTGTTTGCAGTTGTGATGCGTTTGTTAGGTATTTGTGTATTAGCATTTTGCTCTTGTGTGTCAACCGCCTGTATTCTTGTAGTAGAACGCATTGTTACCTATTACACGAGGACCTTGCACATGTCATATATTGGGATAGTTCTATCAAATTAGGCTAATCTAGTGAGCGTCAATTTGCTCCCCTCAGAGGACTTAGACCTGTCCATTGGGTTAGATCTGTTTGATTTGCCTATGCTATTTTTTGGGAAGTTGCGCTCCCCAAGGGACCCCTTATGGACCTTACATTACCTTAGCCTTAGCTGTTTCTTCAGAAGGTGTTTCTTTCATGCCCACTTTGCTCCCTTGTGCTTCTTCTGATCATGCTTTCCTATATTTACCCCCTTCCCTTAGTTCCCAGCTTGCTGTCCCCCTGCATGTTGATGCATTGTGAGAACACGCTCGCTCGTAGGTACATGAATTCCACGTTTTTCTTGGCATACTATATATCTTTTCCTTTTCCTCTCTTGGCCGTTAGAACGTATATTTTGTGCTAGGACCATTATTGCAAACTGTTTCTTGACTAAGGATTCGACCCGGTATTACTAAACCTACTGTTCGTAAATTAGATTTTTTTCACTCTCTCCCGTACTACAGCAGAACCACCGTCGCTACAGTTAACTCTTTGAAAACTTTCCTCTCCAAAGCCTACCCACATATGAATTTTAGATTCTCTTTCGAAAATACGAAGTGCAGCACTGGACAACATTACAAAGTCCGCATTGAGCAACATTTAGGTATATCCAGTAAAACAGGTATTTTACCCCTAGCAAATCCTTCACATTCAGCTCCCCGTCTTCATGCAGAACAAAACGACCAGCCCATTAGCTTGAAAGACTTCTCTATTATCGACTTCTCCAACTTAATAGAACTTTAAAATCTTTGTACATTCATAAAACTAATCCCAGCCTCAACATAAAGACTTCCGCCGTTCTCCTCACTACAATTCACAACTGACGTTTTTCCGCGACTGTACACGGGTTCCGCTAACGATGTTCCCTAACCGCCCGACTGTACAAGCACTGATATCAGGACCCCCCCAGAGCTTATTCCAGTCATGCACCTTTTACACTTCCCCGCCACAACACCTTCAGCTAGGCTATCATAATAAATTTCTAGTTTTAGGCGTTATCCTTACTTTTAGTTCTAGAGATGGGAACTTATTCCCGAAACGTAAACGTTTTTTTATGTCCACACTTGTGTTACTTTGATTATTTATCCTTAGTTTGATATACTGTATAATGTATATTTTCACAGTTAACTCTCCTCAATTTATTTTTACTTGCATCAAATGACTTTACATTGAATTATTAAATCTTATGCTGTAAGTGAGCCCGTATCCATCGTTATTTTAAAACAAATGTCGCGTTTTCTATAATTATAAAGCGACAGTAATGGGCAAGTATGCCATAATTAAACTTTATGAATTAAAAATGATGTAATAGTTATACACAACTTACATTTTTGCTCTTATAACTTCGAATGAATTATAAACTGTAACATCAATACCATAGAAGCAATAAAGTGTTGTCATTGAGCGTCAAATGTCATTAACTCATTAACCAGCCAGGCGTCCGTGCACCCCTAAGAGCAAACGCTGTTATAGATGGTATGCCGCTTGCTCGAGGCAGTCACAGTTTCGTCTTGTTACTCTTTATTAGTTAGGTGTTGGTAGGTGTGCTATGGGTTTGAAACGGTTTGCTTTTCTTGTGTTGCCTTCTACTGACTTTCCTGTTTAGGTCATTTACTTTATAGCTACCTAGAGTCTCAGGACTTGATGCTAATTCTTCTTAGCGAGACATTAGCTCTTTGTCAATTTGTCATTTTTTGTTTTTTATTTTTGTTTTAGCCTCCTTGTGTAAGCTTAGCTTTGCTGTCTTGGATATGGTGCATAATGTTCTGTGCTATCTGTTGTTTCAATGCTGGTTATTATGCAGTAATATATACCTCATCAAGTACTTGAATGTACTTTATTCCTGTAGGTGTATACCGTATGTAATGAAAAATTAGACTAGTTCATTATTTCCCCTGGTGACCATCGTACTATGCTGATGTGCATTGGCTCGATTATATATTGATTACGCATTGAACATTCCCAATTGTGAGAATGTGCTGGAGTAACGAACCCTTATATGTTTTAGATGTTGTGGTTCAACTAGCGATGGGTATGATTAATTGAGTCCTGGTGAAAACGATTTTGCGTACAAACTGGTACCAATTGTGTCAGTGATTTACACCGTGCGATAGGAAAACGACAAACTGCTTGCCTTATTTTGTCTGGAACTTCAATCATGCTCTTGCAAATTACCATTTTGGGATGAGGCTCAGCTGAGAATTGCTAAAGCAACGGCCACACGACCAAACTTTTAAACGAAGATTGTGTTTATCTTGGTTCCTGAACACGAACACACTTTTCGCAGTTTCAGATTTCAGTGTCCAAACCATACAAACTCAATGTTTGTCGAAAGAGAACAGTATCTTGATACTCGCTGTTGAGCTGTGTAAGTAATTCTATATATTACCTTAATCAATAACAGAAATTTATACATTTTTACGAAACTGATACTTCCGTGCTAATTGAAGAGTTAAATTTACAATCGTTATTGCATCATTGCTGTACAGCTGATTGTTGTGCAAATAGTCAAGTGGAGAAAGAAAAAAAAACAACCAAGACGCCTGTCAAAGGTACAAAATGCGCCCCGTCACCCGAAGTAAAATAAATAGAACTTTTATTTCAAGAAAGAATTTCATTTCTTACCCCAACGTGACTTTCTTTTTTTCCCTACCTGACTATTCTTGCAATGGTATTAACGCATTTCTGAAGCTTCTACAATGCACAATATACAGAGAACAAAAAACGTTTGTAAAGTACTTACCTAGATGTCAATGGCATGGTATTTTGTTTACTAGTAGCTACTTCATTTGCGAGAGATGAAGTGCTGATTTAATCGTGGTGCAGTTGTTAGCTGTGTGAACGCCTGACAGATGCCGATACTAGCGATTGTTCCATCTTAATATGTGCTAAGAGCTTCAAAAACTTTACTGTGCATTCTTCAATCTATTCTTACTCTTCTTTCCCGACTTGCTGTTCCCATGCGCGTTGATCCTGTGTGGAAACACCCTCGTGCATGGGTTCCACATGTCTATCGTCACACTATGTGTCCCTTACTTCTTCCTCTGTTAGATCGCCGTTGCTGTGGAGACGGGAGACTTAAACTACTCAATATATGTATATGTACTTTACGGTGCATCTGTCTTTAGATCCTTAGTATCGGAAATATGGAGTTTTAAGCACAGAATAGTGATTACCTATGTACAATGCACACACTACATTTGTAGATGTGAAATGTCAGCTTACTGGAGGTGCTCTCAACTGCTGTTTGAATTCTTGGCGTGATTTTTTTTTTAACTTCATGTTCGTGATTGATGGTGTGGATGAGACTTAACCGATTACGTCCAAACTACTGACTACTGAAAACTCAATTCTTTAGAACAATCTTTGGGAACAATTGCCAGGACAGTGGAGTCTGGTGATGTTGGAGTGCGTCATAGTCACCATCTCACTGGTTCCAGGAGTCTGAGTTATATTTAGATTAAGAGCCTGATCCTGACTCCAGAGAACCACTATATAAAAATATATTTTAATAATTTTTCAAAATTTTGGTCTTGAATTGTAGAAAGGGTTTAAGATAATGCAAACGGCTTTTTTTTTTTATTACTTATTCCATGTGTTTACCGTTAAGAGTGCGTAAGTACCTACTTACCGAAATCTTGGCTAATACTATTTATATAAGTTATGTTTTTCAAACTAGTCTTTTCGCATTCAAATGGTGCAAATAATGCAGGATTCCATTGCAAGAAAATATTTCCTTCGGCTTAATGCTGGTGTATATTTCTTGGTGTTCGATGCTCATCGTGAACAAGGCCTTTTTGTACATTGCAATTATTTATGAAATGTAAATATTTGAAAATTCAAGTCCCTCGTGTCACCGTGCTGCTAAGGTTGCAAAGTATTCTAAATCATTCAATGTCAAAAATGAAGTTTTAGCATAGCTTTTATATGCACATATTTTGTTAAAAATTAGTTAGGTAAAATTAATGGCCAAGTTAACTAGTAATAGCTACCTCTGTTCTGAAATGGTTGTTCCGCAGCCACAAATTTCATTGCCCTATCTTGGTACTCCTTCTGCCAAAATGAGGCAATTTGTGGCTGTGGAACAATTTCAGAACGCAGGGAGTAAATGCGGTAATTGTATTTGGAGCCGATCTGGCGAAAACAACCAGGAGTCGGAGTCGGATTTCACCCATCCAACTCCTCAACCTTAGTTGTAGTTGTGGGCTAGTTTAGGCTGTGTGAATCCGCTTCCTCCATTGTGCTGGTTAAGTTGATGATGCCCATGTAGGTTATGTGTAGTTACCTCTCTCATTATAGTAGCTACCTACCTTTATAAGTGAAACTCCTGAAAATTTCAGAGCAACTGCTATTGTTAGCAGTGATGTGTAAGCAGTGTATTTAATGTGTTTGATGTGTAAGCAGTGTATTAAGCATCAAGAGCTATCCCACCGCACTGGAGTCCATATTTATAGCGCTAGACCGTAAGCCAGCGCACTGTCATCTGTGTCATTCATCAAAGACGGCAAAACTATATGCACAGTAGTTGGTAGTAGCCCTCGGTATTGGCCCCAGGCAAAGGAAACACATGGTGGTCAGCTTGGCTCTTTTCTCATTAGGTACAATGAAGCTCTTCCTCGAAAAAGGAAAGAAAAAGATATGCCCAAACGTGCCTTGCACGGTACACACGTTATAACAAGGTGGCATGATAATACACAGTGTAAGAAAATTAATTGTGATGCCTCAATAATGCCAATACATAAATAAAATTTTTGTATGTTAACCTCAACTTCAGTTTTCTAATTGAAGAAATTCATATTTGCTCAGAAAGGATAGGGAACAAAGAAATGTCACTGCACCTATAAAATGAAAGGTTTTCATGCGTAAGTGTTATGCTATTAGATGATACTTCACGTTCTATATTTTTTTTTCTTTTTTGTAACGTCATACGCTGACAAATGAAGTTTAGACAAAGACAACCCCACATCCAGACGAAGTCTTTCAAAGAGAATTCTGAACGTAAAATGCTGGCCTATATTTTGCAGCCAAACGTAATTGAAGAGGGAAGACGGCAGTCAGATGTCAGTTGAACACACGGGAAAATTTATGCTGTAATGGTAATCTACTTTTGGGTAAGTGGGTGTTAGGTTAGATTTGATTGCTTCTCTCGGTTTGCAGATTACAGCTCTTAAAGATTTAAGTTATCGTTATCAATTAACAATATTATATCCGTTCAGCTTAAACGCTTCAAATCGATGATGTAGAATGCAAGCCGAAGATGGAGATACTGCCAAACGTTTGGTGTTACACAGTGATGGCTACCAGCTTGCAATAAACTAGCGCTATCTTTGCGTTGCTTTTTATTGTTTTTCGTAAATATGAAGAATGTACATGGCAGCTGTAAAATGCTGAAGCACGTGATTTCTTTGGACAAAAGCTACACATTCTGATTCAGCAAGGGGATACTACCTACGTAGAATCTGAAGTTGTATTCAAATGGAAAGAACTTTCCAGGATTACCACATTGTCGTAAGCTATTGTGTTCGATATATTTTATGTTTGTATTAATTTTATGCTTGTATTCCAGTTACCATTGTAATATATAAGTATTAATTGTAGTTATATTGTCCCGCCCTATATGAATATTCATGTAAGTTGCACAACTCTGTGCGACAGTGTGCGTGCGAAGCTTAGTGTGTTGCCGTGCCTGAACAACTTGACTGTCGTTGCTGTACAAAGTAGCTAGTTCTGTATTTCTGTCAGTCTTCTAAGACAATCTGATCTCGCACTCGTTCACTTTTTTCTATCCAGTCAGCAACGTTTTACAGTATATTGGAAGTAGTAGACTTTGGGAGTAAGGTTTTTCTACGTATATTAAAGCGCTACACGCACACACATCCTCGGGGAGGGGGGAGACACACCAGTTGCCTACCGTACACTGCTATTATTGATGGCCGATGGGATTGGCCTGGGGGGGAGAGGAGGAGGAGGACACACACCAGCTGCCTACCGTACACTGCTATTTAATGATGGCCGATGGGATTGGTCTTTGTGTTTAGAGGGGTTACATCTATTTATGTTTCGCACATGAAGTTGTAACATCAGTTACGTGCATTATTAGCTGTATCTATTTTGTATCAGTTCAGCTTTTTAGTGCCTGAGTTTTCATAAGAAAAACACTTGTTAACTTATACAATGTAGGTATACTGCAGGCACTAAGTGGTCGACACCATGCACGGGATTTATGTGGTCACGTTTCTCATCAAAGTATTGTACGAAAAGTTGTTATTTGGGACTTTGTAAGGTTTAGAGATTCACTCCAGCTATATGACATCACAGGCTACCCTGTGTAGCTACAGCCTAGTTGGTTCGCCTATAGCTACATTTGTTTCCCGTCCTTTTCGTATACTTTCTCCTAGTGGCCGTTTTTTGTTTTTTTTCTCGTCTTTGCCGTAGTCGCTTCCTCTTAAGCAATCCGCTAGCTTCCAAATTTTCTCTTATCCGCTGTCTCCAATGTTCTCTTTCTTTGGGTCACGGGAGTTGTAGCTAGGCATGATGTCTTAAGAGCCAGGGCGCGTTAAGTCCTATTACTACCTACGGAGCCAGAAAAAGAATAAAATTATTTGTTCCCACCTTGATGTAGACAAAGTGTTGCCAGTCTCCCCGCCGCGTGCATATTTGTTCTTATGCTCAATAATTTTTGTTTTACTAAAATCAGCATCAAGAGAAACTTATAAGTCTATTTCTGTGGGTAGTTTTTTCGTAAAGGCGACTATGATACTGTTTTTGTTTCTTATGTTATCTAGTCATCAATAGAGCGCAGAGCGCAACTGTACTCGTTAATTAATTACCTATGTCACGCTTGAGTGATATTTGAACAAGACCACCGTTTAAATTACCCTTCTTCTTCAAACCCATTAGTATTGTTGACCTAAATCCAGTACAAGGAAGTGAGGAGGTTCTCTAGAGTCTCAGGATCCAAAGAAAATGCCACGTTTGACAGCTGAGCAGCGCTCTGGAGAAATTGGGATGCTGGTTGCTATCATGAGCCAGTCTGAGGTTGCCAGGCATTTTGAGTGCTCACAACCAGCAGTTTCAGACTTGGTGAGGCGTTATGTGAAGAAACTGGCAGTGTTGAGATCAACCGCAAGTCTGGACGATCAAAGCACATTAACACAGCTAGTTTCTATATACCTAACGGCTTGCTAAGTTTGAAATTGCTGGTTGTAAGCATCCGAAACACCTAACAGCGTCAGGCTTGCAGCCTGCATCAACACAATTGCTCTTGAGCACTGTTCAGCTGCCAAACGCGGCATCTTCTCGGTCTGTGTGTTTTTCATCAGAGATTTGAAGGAATCGCCTTACTTCATTGCTCTAGGCTTGGGTGAATAGCAATTGAGGCTTGAACCAAAAAGGTAAGTGGAATAACTAGTCTTGTTCAAACGTCACTCCAGCGTGATGTGGGCAATTAATTAGCTATTACATTTGTGTTATATTGATAACTGGAGAAGACAATAGGGCAATCTCAACAAGAAAAAAACCCGCTGGAACAAACCTGCAAGTTTTTTAATGGTGAATTTATTATTCCGTAATATAGACCTTGACCTTAACAGTCCTTGAAAGTGGATGAACTGGATCCAGTACCTATGTGTTCTATTATTACCTCTTTCAATGTTCTTTTTTCTAGGGGGAAGGGTGACAAAACTTTGGGACCGTTTTCTTAGTAGTTGCCAAACATAGACATGTTCACATTTGAGGTTAAAAATAACAAGTAAGGTATACTTTTTCTTAAGAACACTGTGCTAACATGGCACCCGCGGTACTCGCGCATGATAATTTTACAACACACTTTGCTCTCCAATAAGAAGAGATTTCTTTACATGAAAATGGTAGAGTTTCAACGAACCAAATAGTGCAGGTGGTATTACACGGGCGTACACAGTTTGCCATAGAGAAAGTTTAGTTTTGAAGAAATGGTTTGCCAAACATTGCGATGCTATTACAGCAAGGACCTCAAATCTCTTCAGCTCGGTTCCCAATTAACGATTTTCGTTGGCGCTAGCAGCTACGAGACAACTCGACAAAAGCTACGCTGCAGCGAGACTGCTGTAGCTTCTTCAAAATTTAACTGCACAAAAAATTATTGAAAACCACAGCAGCTACTGCAATTTGTACACCATTAGCATGCGCCAATGGTGAACTTACAACTGTCGATCTTAACTATCAGCAGTAGATATTCCCAAAGTTGAATACTTTGAGAATTTTAACAAGATATTTGTAGACGTCAAACTGAAGTCACTGCCACGACTGCGCAGTCGGATTAGTTAAGTTTCTATGCTGCTAGTGCGGACAGAAGTCATGTGGGCACCGGGTTTTGGGACTGCAGTAGGTGAAGGGATGTAGAATATGTATGATGTACGTTATATACTATAAAAACTGACTGCCATTTTTTGGGGAAGGGGGAGGGGGGGAATTTCAACTGCTGTTCTTGCTCTTAAACACAAAGATACTTCTGAATATTAACATGCTATGCATTGCTCACCGGAGACAGTGACAAACGGCTGGAAATTTGAGGAAAGGAAAAAAACAAGATTGTTCTCTGTAAGACTTAGCAGCTTATTATCAATGCTCGCCCGTGTAATAAACACATTAGGGTTCCAGCGTCCAACTACCGGTATATAGACATAAGACATGGTAACGCAACTGGACAATCCAAAGTAACTCCATATAGTTCCCCCACCTAATGATGATACTGAATAGGTATGGAATAATAGGTAACTTGCATTATTTTTATAATCCTCCAAACCAATAGAAACTGGAGGATGATCTTGGAAGGAGCTGCCGCAGATGTCAAAACGGTCTCTTTGACAAATCAACAATGTTATTTACAGAAATGAAGGATATTCTGGGTTCCATACTTTTTAGGTGTTTTTCAAGTATTGAAAACGGCTGTCAACAACGCCGTTGGCAGAGCTTAGAAAAACCTTTAAAAACATTATAGTATAAGAGAAAGTTATTTGAAGCTTCGATGGAAATGCTTGTACAATACGTACCTGACCTGAAAGAGGCACTTTGAAATGCATGTTGGTCTTGAAAAATGGTCCATACAGTATATAAAATGACTGAAGGTCGCAAATCAAGCCGCTTTAAAATGCTGTCATACTTATGGAGTAAAATCTTACAATTTGCCACTCTTGTCATCACAAGTTCTCTTTACAAAGTTCCTTCACAAATAGTGCTATATGCCTCTAACAAAGTGCGTGCAGCCCGCCCATACTAAAGACCTGTACGCACGCTGGTCAAATGAACGAGTTTCATCACCCTTACGTCCGTATGCATTCATACTTCCAATTAAGTGACACATGTTTGCAAAGAACTTTGAGTTATAGCTATTTCCTGTCAAGTACGAAAAGATGTCCGAAACTTAACCAATGGCACTTGCGGAGCAAACGGAACTGATGGCTAACATTAGTACACCTTTTTGAGAACTCAAAGCTGTGTTTATGAGGGCACAACAAAACGTTCGGACGATTAGCCGAGGGAGCTCAATCTTTTGACTAGCGTGTGTACCAGCCTTAAATCGTTTCATATTCTATAGCTAATTTCGCAGGGCCTGAGCGCAGATCTGCCCGCTTGTCTGTCGCTGTTTCGCTATACACCAGTTCACTATAGATGCATCGCCTGGCAAATGTACCACCTCGTAAATTCACTACAAGTGACCATATTGCTATACATTTTTTTTGACCAGTGTTGAATTTACCAGACGATGATATTAGCCATGAATGAATTTTCCGAGTGATAAATTTAGCGGCTCCCCTTGGGACTCACAAGCAGTTAATTGCAAGGTACTTTGCGCTCGATGTGAAAACATGACCAGAGTTCTTCTTTCGACGTGCATGGGGAACAAACTATCATTGGTACCGAGTCCAAGCGTATTGTCTCCACATGTGGCAATGGGAAGCTGTAGCGACCAACACCGCTACCAATCGGCGTACTCGGTACTTGTCATGAAAACTGACAGGCAGCTAGAACTCTTATTGCAATATGGATTACTATATTTTAGCTTGACGAGCCTTTGTTGATAGTGGCGCAAGAGATCTTCCAAACCAGGGTATGACACTTGAAAAGAATCAAGGGATCTGTGGCGGTGAACGTGTAGAGACAGATATATTATGGCACAAACTATTGAAGACTCCACTAACAAAGTCCGCTAGATATCAGAAAGTGAGCTACATAACATATACAAATTACGGCAACAACCTGAAAAACCGTAAACAAATCCATACTGCACTACAAAATAATCAAGCTGGAACAAGTACAAACAATCTCCATAGTTCAATATCATAAAAGAACAGAGCAGACAAAAGGAATCTACTGAATACGGATAGATAGAATTAATATTGCAGACACAAATAGAACTAAAATAAACATTGCACTGTAGTCTTGATCATTGAATGAGCAGCCTGAACACAAAATTAGTAGTCATCATACTAGGGATGTTACATTCAGGTCAGCTTTTTTTCACGTTAACCCATGCATGCACTACGTGAACTTGCTCTCGTAGATGAGCCTTAGATCACGGACGTGTTCGACTAGCCACACCACACTTGTTCATAATTCTGATTCAAAACATCCTCTGTGTCCGTTTCAACGGTTTACAGAAGTTGTGAGCACCAATCAATACCTGATGTCAGATTTCTTTTACGAAAATTTCTAATTTACTTGGAATACAGATGATGCTCTTAACTTAGTACTGGAATAACAATTGACTCAAATTCATTGCATGATTAAAACTGAGTTCATTATCATTAAAAATTAAGTTCAGTAATAGGATGGCACAGCAATGACTACTCTGAAACCGGGTTTCAATCAAATGTGGCTAGTCAAACACACCTTATATCTATCGAATCATGGTTCCTCGTGTGAGCAGTTCGTGAAAATTAGAACCGGTACTTGGAGTCAATGATAGGGGATTCGAACCGCAACCAGGATTTTCAGCGCACGCGGACAAAATCTTGGCGCTCCCGAGGCACCTGACCTTGTGACAACACCAAGCTGCGTTTCTCGTAAATATATTTTGACTGTAGTTGGGTCTCCTTAAATGCAGCGTCTATTTCATCCCAACGTTCATATGACATATATGGTGGTGCAGATAGCTCGTACGGACGTAACGACTTAGAGATTATTATTATTATATTGAGTAGTTTGCGCCTCCGTCTCCACAACAATGGCGATCTAACAGAAGAAGAAACAAAAGACATAGGTATAGTACGACGATAGAAATATGGGGAACCCATGCACGAAGGTGTTCCCACACAGGATCAACGCGCATGGGAACAGCAAGTCAGGAAAGGAGAGGAAGATCAAAATAAAGCATGAGCAAGTAGGAGTATGAAAATGGAAGAAAGCAAAGTAGGCACGAAAGATAGACGTCCCGAAGGCCTAGCTAATGGTTAAGGTCACCTACACGAGCTCCTGGGGTCGCCGCGCCCCATAACATAGGATAGACGAACCTAACCCTACGGCCTATGGTCCATCCTATGCCTCCTGAGAGGGCGACTTAGAGGTCGTATTAACAGTGGTTGTCGAAGTCCCAAGCTCTATGTCGGGAGGTTGTCCCGCGAAAGAGATCTAGCGTATCAGTCGCGGCACTACACAACCGTTGCATGAATCGTCTTGAAACTCAATTGTCGAAAGCCAGTTAACTGAATCGCTTTGAATTTCAACTGTCAGGAGCCCTTAGACCTTCATTGTACTATTTTGTACGGTAACTTTCCCAAAATAAAAACACATTTTGTCAAGTTTCACGCACGGTACTTTTTGTACTGAAGATCAAAACTCTCTGGATGACCTGGAGTTCATTTGAGACGTCTACGCACAGTTCTCCCCAGTTGTGCTCCTACATACATAGGGGAACATTGCATATATTTCAGGAAAAGTTGGGCTGTTGAATAGCTAATATACACAATGATATACTAAGTAGCTATATGCAAATCTGAGTAAAGTAATTAATGTCAAATTTAAAGATGTGCCGAACTCGGGAGCTGTAGAGTTAGCAGAGAAAAATCAAGATCGATTATTACAACGGTGCTCATCAGGAAATTGCCTCACAAGACGTAAACTGAGAGTTGGTTACGTTGTTTGCTACTCTTGGCCTTTGACTAGCTAGCATGGCAATAGACTCTAATCAAGAAGACGAGCAATATTAACTCTTCGAAGTATAAAATATCATACAAAGCGCATATAGAATAGTATTATTCGTGCAACAAAGGTACCTAATATATGATTCACTGAAGAGTTAATGATTGGGGCGATTTACACCAAACGTTGCAGTAGCTGGGCAGTGATGGAAAAATCGAGTATGGCGATTATCTGAGCTGGCAGTATAAAAACCGTGACAATAAACCATCAGACAAGAACAGTACTATTACAGTATGGAGGTAACGTACAGCGTGGGAGGAGAGTGGCATTCTTACTCCCACAAATATTGAAGAAGACATACGCACATTTCAAAAGAGTTGCTTACGCACACAATTACAGTTACCGTACTCTTCACCTCAATAGAAAACACAAGGAATATATCAAGCTTCACTCGTTAACAACATCAAGGCATAAGAACGTCCATAGACAACAGTATGTAAAACGGCTGTACAAAGTCAATATCACTAGCCAAAGCTGGGGGCATCTACGCTGTAAAGACATTGAGTACAAAGGCCAAAGCTTAAAACTCTAACCATATCATGTGCAGCATATGGTACATAGCTACCTGTTCCAAGCACTTATAGATGCGGTTAATGAGTTCCAGATGATAGTTCGAAAGCTGGTGATAACTGCACATAACGTTGCACTAAAAACATTCACAGCAGTTGACCTGAGGCAAGGATATTTATAAACTTGCAGAACGCACGAGTGCTTGGCTGCTTACAAATCGTTACAAAGATTTGACACACTGGCAGAGTTTGTCATGTATACGCCAGACGGTTCTCATGTGTTTCAAGGTGATCTTATAATTCAATATAAAAGTATCTCAGAGCGCTGGACCCAAAGTTCTTCATGTGGAAGGGGCACGACTACTATCAGAGAGTAGAATTTGATTTGAAAGAGGACTCAAAAGATCAAAAAAGCATTGAAGGCTGGTTTGAATTTATATGGTTGTAAGGGCAGTGCTTGCTTCGTCATATATATCGGTTCAAAACTAGTATGAGGAATGGCACGAGGTAGGACGTTTGTACAAAGCCAACATTATGAACAACAGTACTTCTCGAAAAGCCAACAATATTTTGAGGCAGTGAACATGACAGTCGCTCGAACTTTGGTGTCACTACTGCAATTCGTGCT
>LQNS02000140.1:13541275-13557070 GCA_001587735.2 Parhyale hawaiensis
CATTTGTCCAGTCCATTGTGCGCGCACACACAGATGTTTTCGCTCCTGGAGCGGAAGCAAGAATAAGTGTGCGCACAAAGCAATCCTGTGCGTCAGAGTGTATCTGTTGCGCGCGTTTGGTGGATTTGCGTGATCGATCGATCGCGCAAATCCACCAGACGCGCACAACATATCCACTGAGAAGTTGAGTACGCGTACACATGTTCGCAGATGTGCGGCACTTTTCTGAAATGTTCGCGTACACGTTGTTGATGTTCGCTTGTCCGTTTCCACCGGCACATACATTTGTTCAGTACAGTGTGCAGCACAATGCGGTACTGTGCTGCACACCGGTGGAAACGCACCTTAACTCAAACATCGTAGTCCCATATAGTCCGGGTCCTCAACCACGGAAGATTTCAAGGTTTCAGATAGGAGAAATGCTACTATAAACTAACAGTTATCTACTGAACTTCAGTCATATATTCATGAACTTTCTTATGCAGTTTTCAGGTTAACAATCTTGGCGTAAGACCATGGCATTCAGAAGAAGTGTGAAAGGTGTACAGTATAAGAACTTTCGACAACTACAGGACTAGGGAGTAACACTAGGTGTAGGTGACCGATCCGGAGGCATAAGGACAGTTACAGTATCGTACACTAAAGTGATGCGGGATTGGGTTCAATAAACGTGATGGTGCAGGCAGCAGACTGATCTTTAAATTGTCTTCTCAACGAGGGTAAGCGTTTCTCAATTCTTTGACAACTTCGAATCCTAAGATAAGGTAGGACATCGCAAAAATTTCGGGGCCACTGCAGTTTCTCTGAGCAGAAATATTTGGCAGTTTGTGTCACAAAGAAAGTTATAACGCCAGTGAATTTTTAAACTTTAAGTAAAGGGCCGCTGTACACGATATAACTGCACTGAAACTAAGAGCCCAAACTGCCAACACTTTCTCCGAAAAATATTCCCCCACAGCAACTTCCAACTTGGATGTCTTGTGAGCAACAACTCTTTCAACTTCATAGTAATTGCGTTGAAACACGTACAACACCGAAATTTTCCCCACCCAGCAAACTCCAATTTGGATACCCTGGGAGCGACAACTTTCCATAGCAAAATTACTGTTTAAAACTGTACAATATGAAGCGGCAGGTTGAGCTTCAGTAATTGATCCAGAGCAACAAGAAACAAACTTCCAATTCATATAGACTGGTATCTCAAATCTTGGGAGAAAATTCCCCATCGTCCAGTTCTGCAGCAGTATTGTCCGCGTAAAGTGGCCTTCAATAACCCAAGTTAGCCATTCAAAGGCAGTGCTGCTAGCTGCACCTAAACAAAAACAGCAAACATTCGCACGTGTATAAGGAAAGTAATGCTTGCCCCAAATAGAGTGAGAACTGGGAAGCACTGCAGGATAATTACAGAAAGTGCCAAATGAAAGGAAAGTAGGGCCAACAACTACGATACAAGTTACAAACCAAATTAAGACACAAAAGAAAGGATTTCATTTTCATCAAACCAGCACCTGCGTACTTCGCTCCGGGCTGAACTGCGCTCATGCTCATCAGGCAATACAAAACAGAATTCTACTCAGTGTTCAAGTACGGCTTATAGCTTAGGCAACGCCATGCGTTAAATACACTCTAGGATTTAAATACAATTTCGTGTGGAAATGTTTTCCAGGAACGGCTCCACTGAAGCAGCGCACATACGATACTGACTGATTTTGCCTACAGACACTTTGCAGCACGACGACGTAGCCCTAGTCAATAGTCCAGACTCTAACAAATGAAAACTCAGGCTCTTGCACTTATTGACATGAAGCGATTGAATTTTATATCCATTGGGCCGAATTTCTTAGTTACCGAAATCGTTGAGAGTATTGCCGCACTGGTAAAAAGTTCTGGCGAATGAATAAGCCCACCGTTCTCAAACACTTCAGTCAAGGTAAGGAAATGAGAGTTTGCACGGTGGAGTGAGACGAGGGCTGAGACACACATTAAATTTTCATGAGGCAAGACTTGGGAAAACTGGCTTCCTTTGGTGACGGCTAGCAGCCGTTAAGATGCTGATGATTGGCTAGCAAGTGATGGTCACGGAGGAACTGACGGCACAAAAGGAGCTAGGTAGTGATACCTTGACACAAGTCCTGTCCAGTGAGCAGGCTTTGCACCTCTGCATCCTCAACTGGAGTAACTAGAAGTAGTTAAAGGAGCTGGAGTAAAAGCAAATTACAGAAAAGCAAATGTGGAATAATTCTGGGAAAAAAACCTGAAGTTGACACTCCGACATTTATTGTTAAAAGGGCGCGCCAAATGGCAGCTTAGTGTCACCGTTTCTATGGTTTTGATACACAAGTACGACACAGAGTTACGTGTAGCGTTGTCACTTGCAGCATAACCTGCCCGCTGCTTCACGCACGGAGTTTTGCAGCTCTACACACATCAAGTGTGGTCAATAACGTCAGTCTTTACCGCACAGTCGCCCCGGGAGCGCAAGTACACAGGCACTGGTGCTTGCGAGGGTTTGGTGTCAACTGCTGAGAGAGAGTAACGAGCGCACTATTGTCATCCAATTATAATGCAATCTATGCTGTGAATTTTCGAAGACTTGTCATACGAGAGATAATTGTTCTCATTGTCGCCAAGACGAAATTATTCTTATTATTATCAAGTATGGGCTTCAAGGGATAAGTAAAACCACTACATAGAGCATCAAACAACTCTGGGATGCCCGACACGACGCAGAGAAGAACCACTCACAACGTTCGTCACGGCAGATTAGCACGTTTTGCAGCGCTGCACGGTTCAGCATGAATACAAGCGATGAATTACACACTAACACAATTCGAGGCATAAATAAAATATAAACTGACCAGACGAGATTACACCTAAAAATTTCTAATTTAAATAAAAATGAGCTTTGGTCGCACATCGTAGGTGTTTCCAAAAGACTTGAAGGAAGGGTATTGCGACAAGCAACTGATGTGTGTCGCTATGCAACAAGATATCTGCGTACGTTAGTTGCTCACTGTACACATGGTTGTGTCGGCCTGAGCGATCAACGAACGATATACCTACGGAGCCAGAGGGCAACAAGTCACGATCAGATACCGACAGAAGTACTTCACTGTACATCCCATAGAGCGCTTCGTTGTGAGTTAGGTTATAGTACGTACCGTAACGGCAACCGTGCTGGACAGTAACAACAAATGCGTTATTCAACAGTAAAATATCAGTAGTTATTGACTTCACATTCAACTTCTTAGGCATGTACAGCATTTCACGAAGAGTTTGCCTGAGATAATCGTTGCTGTCCAGTCACGCCGATACACCCCAATTGGGGTCGAGCACATCTGACCCACACGAATACTTTAGTTTCGACAGTTCAAGGTAAAATACGGCGCACAGTTTACGACTTTGTATTTATGGTTTCCCTTGAAACACCCGAGGGATCTGATAACGTTCAGACAGTGCTATACCTATCAGGGTGTGCAATGGAGGTCTTACCAGTGCTGGTAAATGCCTGGTAAAACAGTTTTACCATGGGTTTTATCAGGCTTTTACCCGGACTGGTAAAACCTCCATTGCACACCCTGACACCTATGACTATCGTATTTCATTTTTTATGCTCTCTCTCTGTTCTGAAATACTAGTTCCAAAGCTAACAATTTCATTCTGTATTAGCAGTTGGATCGGAGCCAAATTATTTGCTGTAGACATGAACAGAGCAGTAGGAGCCATAGCTACTTTACGTAATGATAGGTACTAACCTGTTAATTAAAACAGCAAATGATTTAGCTGATATCGAACTGCAAATTTAGAATTACATTTTTTGCTGAGGAATGACTATTTTGAAAGAGGGGGAATGATTATTATTATTATCATAATCAGGTTTTCCCGCCGTATCAGATGCAAAGATTACACAACAGTGATATATTTTAAAATGGGATGTAAGGGGTGAGAAAGACAGATCGTATTTCACTTGGGACGTATAACGGATGCAGACTCCAACGCACTTGGCAAAAGACACCAGTATGAAGAATTTAGCAATTGGTTCGTTACTCTCTCGGCAGCGCACAAAGGATGGGCGACACAGCAGGGTGAGCTGCACAGACACCGCAGGCATAGAATGAGACAGAAACAAACGTACCAGCGAGGCAGTCCAGCCCTGGAGCGATATGCGCTCTAAGGTGTTGTGGTGGTGAACTTAAAGCAGTTCGGTATCCTAAGAGAAGGAGAACAGTTGAGATGCGCGGCATTACTTCACTACCACCGTAGTAGTGATATTTTCATGTCACATTTGGGCAACGAAGGAGAAAACCAGTTCGGGAAAGAACGATAAGACGTTGTTGAGAATTTGATGCTCGGAGTGGTAGGTACCCCAAAAACAGAGAATGGGGGATTCGGTGGCATCACTTGAGTGCAACCGCCCGTGACACAGCAATATTTGTGTTAATTCATTGAAAATTTAACTCTTCAATGCCTAAAGGTTGCCTCTCCCATACGAACGACACTAGGTACTACGTTACATGCGTGACACAGTAGGCAGCGAAGGACCTGTCATGAACCCTGTTGTTATTGATCCTCGAGGCAGGGTACAATTGTTTAACATTTTCGACGCTGTGCCAAGAAATTTTAAGTTAATGGCCAGTGAATCATCAATAGCTACCACGCGATGTAGACTTTCAAAAAAGACTTTACAGTAAATGCTTAACAACAAATAATGCACAACTAGATAAGAAGAGATCAATTAGGACAATTTTTTCGAGATAAACTAATCTCATTAGCTTTAGCCCGCCAGGAACTTCAGTATCGAGCGTTGGCTTCGCTTCTTAAGATAGAGTTTCAGGCGTACATCGCAAACTGATTACACTCAATCCTGCGTTTGGGATCGACGCTTGAAACTCTACTTTCATTAGTGACAGCACACTCATGACTGAGTTTCCGGGCAACTTACAACTGACTGAAATTAGCGTATTTCGCTGGAGCACTCACAATCGACGAACTTGTAAAATCTTTGTGTTTTTATAGGTTAAAAAGAATAAAACTTCAGGTGTAAGCCGAACGTCCGACTATAAATATCGCATAGCCGTTCACAAAAAAAATTAAAATTACTTTTTTTTATGATTATCTTGGCTTTTAGAAACCCGTATATGCTACAAAGGAAGAACGTGACTGCAGCTTTGGTCGTAATGACACAGCCGATATGTTTCAAGCACGTGAATAAACATAATCTTATTCGAGAAAACATCAATATGGCACCTACACATAAACACTTGAAACGTTTTGGCAAAGCCCACCTACGCCCGTTTGTGTTCCAGAGAGAATTCCAAAAAATTCAAGGCAAGTAGCAAAAGTCCATTGTTTTATCGACATGCAGGGATAATCCTACTGTTGTCAAACCCCACCAACCGTCAGAGTATAAATATGAAGCTACATAGAAGAAAATTCCACGGACACACGAGGTCAGAAGGTTACCTAAGTAATCACAGCAACAAAGCAGAGCTACAACATACACATAGTATAACAGTACGAGGTAAGACAACACACAACATAACTTGGATGGTACGGTAGAGAAGAGCCACATGCAACCCAAGCACAAAGCAAGTGAGAGAGCCAATAGACTTATTCAACTTAATATATAATTCAGGATAAGATTTTTAGTCCCAAAAGCACCAGGTACCATACAGGAGAGTCGCTCACAGTTTCCACTTTTTGCACATAGATAAATTCGTGAAATTCGGTTGCCCTACTTTTTTTGCTGAATTTTAGTGCATAACGACGGGGAATGTCCGAATGTCCGCGAGAGAGACGGATGATGGTATTTTTGCACTGACATATGAGAATGTTGCTGAGCATAGACAGTGGTATACAAGCATGCCAGCATGTGGCTATGTAAGCACATGTGTAGTTATGTATAGAGAACTATGTATAGGCACGAGCTAAGATATATACAGGTTGTGCGATTGGGGAACTCATTCCCTGCAGCGGCTATTTTTTGCACATTTCTTGTTGGAAGCACAACCTTTCTAAAATACTGTACAGGCAGTTGGGAGTGTTGTAAGTACGCTGTAGGGCTACGAGATGCTGCTTGTGTAGCCGTTAGAGAGATGGTCTCTCGCGCTCTGCAGAAGTAACTATTACTGTTATATCATATGCTGTGTAGCTTACCGTAGTTAGGAAATATTATGAATATTCACTTGCAGAAATGATTAAGAAACTATTGAGGAAAGACGATACATTACCCTTATGGATCAACTATTGAAATGACCACTAACGTAATTACATATTATCAAGTCACCATGGTGAAGAATATGCTCCATTCAAACATGTTCAACGTGATTAACTCTAGTTGTTGGATTTTGTACTTTTCAGTTAATTAGCTGAAACAAGAGCATAGCTTGAGGCGTTTGCAGTACCAGGTTACGGAGTCGGTGAACCCAATCTTGACTCCTACATCCAGCGCCAAAAATGTCAGACTCAGAAAGTCTGTGTAGCACGGAACCCATTTCTCAATACAAGCAGCTTTTATTGGCTTAATATGGGCATCAAACGTGTTACATTTCTCAAGGTAATAGTAATAACGTTTTCTAACGCTTCGGTGGCTATGCCTATACGGCGCCCGGGGTATTTCATTTTGGATTTCGTACGAGTTTTCACAACTCGTTATCCGAGTCTATCGTGTAGTAGTCAAATGATCAACGTTATGATAATGGCGGATGCGTGAGTAATGTTTCGCTGCACAGTGTTTGGGAAACACAGGGACACGCATGGCGTTCTTTTAATTAAGGATACCAAACAGACTGAAAACCCAAGCGAATATCCAAGCCATCCATATACCAGACAGGATGGAAACACACAAATGCAAGGCCAGCTAATTATTTGCCACTACTTTTGACACCGAAAAGTTCTCGTGAAAAGCCACAATACTCCGCCACCGAATGCCAACATCACAAAATTTGCATAAAACAAGCCAAACCGTTCACCTAAGTCACAGACTGTCAAGTAAAACAATGGAAACAACGCATGGGGCACAAGTTAAAAAACCCTAGGGGAATGTCACCAAAAAGTAACCAGCATACCTTGGAAACAATGCTTGGATAGAATAGGTTGAGTCCATGAAATACAGACTTCATATTAAAGGTAAACAAAATGTTTGACACACAACTTGAATATAATGCTAGGGAAAGTTGTGAAATACTGAGACTCAAAAGACAAAAAACGAATAAACTTAATCATTATGAAACAGAAATATACCAAGGAAACTTAAACATTACGAAACAATACCTACTGAGGCGATGCTGAAATACTCACATGTGTTCTGGATGGTTGCGTATGCACTCGATCATTTGGTCAGGCCCAATTTGTCCCTTACAGATGCGGTCAATGGCAGTAAATAGGGGAAATCTGCCCGTACAACGCTATGTTAGAAGCACACGCGGAGTTCTAATAGCTGTCACGCACAAGTAGCTGTTACAGCAAATAATTAAACGAAAACTGCAATAACAGAATGAGTTCAATGTCATAGCTAATTCGAAGCAAGCACGCTCATAGCCCTTTTGTGTCAGAATTAAATATGACTGTCGTAGCAGTGGCACTATGGCCATGGTCCCGTATGCGACCACTGGGTATAGTATTATTTCATGGATATTTACCTCCGCCAAGGAGGTTATGTTTTCGTCGGATTTGTCTGTCTTTCTGCTGTCTGTATGTTAGGAGGAACAGATGATTAACTTTTGGGGAAGATCCATCCATCCGTTTGTTTGTTTGTCAGCCTCATTATTCTCAATGCCAATTATGGTGTTAAAGCCAAATTGAATTTTCGTTACCATTGCCTCGCTTGGCGGAGGTATGCGTTCTCAGAGTGCTCTAGTTTCCGGATAGAATTTCTTTATAAAGTACAGCAATACGTCACCGGAATGTTACCTGCTGTAACACAATAAGTAGCAGGGTAAACTCAGGCGTGCAGCACATAGCAGCGGCACCTCAAGCACTGTACTACAATGGTCGAAACTAAGCCAGAGCAACACACGCGAGTCCCACCTGTCTTCCATGTCTTTAGATTTGAGCATAAAGTTTACTTCAGCGGCCGTCTGCGGTCCCTGGAGCTTTTGGCCGTTAAGCATCTCCTTTTCCAATTCTTCAATGGTCTGAAATAAATCGATGAAATATTAACATCTTCTCGTCAATATAACACATACCGCCAAAGTACCTATTGCTTTTTGTCAGGCTGAGAGTTTGAGGAATGATTTCGAACAAAGGCGGGGCCTTCACGATTGCACTGAATTTTTGTTTCAAGTTCTACTGTGGAGGCTAGGTGCCAGTGGAGTTCGCCCCAGTGTTCTGAGCAGACAACTATTGTTTTGAAGCAAAGACTGAAGGCGACGAGAGTTGAACAGCAGACACCCCACTGTTGACTCACAAGTGTATCAAGAAAGCATCATGTCCCTAGATATGTACTCAAAATTCCTGGCAGGGCATCCCAGGATTCTGCTTACCATATTTATACACTTGTCTAGTTGATGGTCGCGTTTTAGGTAGTTTGTGATAGTTATTCCTAGGTTACGTTGCTTAGTGCCGTTCATTTCTAGTCAGGCTGGGATGCTCATAGGCAAAACGTGTATGTATTAGAAAAAGTGCAGCAATAAAGCCAAGAGAAAATGGAAAGTCTAACTGCTGAGATAACCTTTTGGGATCTATCTGTTAGTATTCTGGACATGACAGAAACGAATGTGAAGAGCCTATTCTCATGATTTTTCCGGAGTGAACACGTTAGCAAGAAACGACTGCTGGTGTGTTCATGGATCAAGGTACGTGAAGAGAATTTTTCCATACAGCTAGGCACACACACGCTTCATATTAATGGAAGTGCTCGCTAATGTGACAGAGACACGTGCCAATAAGAAAACTGATACGCAAGACCTCATCACATGACACCGGCCCACCTTCCCTGACGTGACAAAGGCCTCTGCAACTCTTCTGTTTCGGCCGCCGTAGCAGGTCGTGATGAGATCGGCTATACCACAGCTCTCGAAAAACGTGCCTAGTTGTGAGCCCGAGTAAAACACCTGCAACAGAACGGCATTATTGAATTAGAACGTGCCTAGTTGTGGCCACAGTAGGAAACCTTGAAAAGAATGGCACTATTAGGCTAGGGTATGTCTAACCGAACCATTTCCATCAATGATGAATGACTCCCCTCTCAAAAAAGTTGGCTGAGAAAGTAAAGTACTTGCCAAAACGAATCAAAAAATCTGAAAATTACGTGCACTGTCAAAAGCTAAACATGCTGACTCTTATTAGAATAAACTCAAAAACGAAGTAGCTAGTCCTGAAGAGCGTTCATGATTTTTGAAATCTGCATAAGTTGTAGGTCGATGGCAGATAAAAAACTGTAGCCAACTGAAACTTCCATCAGTGTTTTAACTACATTTCTTGAACAATTTGACCAAAAAATTCAACACTAAGGCACCTCACAGAATTTGACTAACTTATAACACGAATAACACGAAGTTTCATCAATTTCAACCGATAGCTATCTGCACATCAGTAACTTAATAGGCACTAGGGGAAAATTTCAATATTGACCTCAAGTAACTATACCGATTACTGTACGCCAAGTTTCAGACGCAGACTCCACTGTAGTACCTAAATAAACTAGCTACAGTGTAGCACCTCACGGCCACTGACCTCACAGAACTTGATGATCTCCATCATACCCAGTCTGATGATGGCAGCCTTTGTGTTGTCGCCGTAACCTAGGCCGTCCACAAAACCAGCACCCGTCGCCACAATGTTCTGCACGATACGAAAATGTTCCACATTGGGATTAATATTATTATATTCCTAGTTAAAGGCTACCTACCCACATACTACACTGTAATCCAAAGAGAGGAAGAAAGAAGGAACATAAAGAACGCCAAGAGAAACGTGGAAACCATGCACGAGACAGCTGGCATAGGAACAGCAAGTCGGGAAAGAAGAGGAAGAACAAAACAAAGCATCATCAGTAGGAGTACGAAATCGGAAGGAAGCAAAGTGGGCACGAAAGACAGACGTCCCGAAGGCCTAGCTAATGGCTAACGTAACCTACAGGGTCCCTCTCGGGGCGCTGCTCCCCATAACATAGGATGGGCGTACCTAAACTAACCTAACCCTATGGCCCATCCTATGCCCCCTGAGGGGTAACACATTTGGATACGGAGGCTACGCCCACATCAATGCAGCAAGCGACAAGCAACGCAACAAATTTGTAGCGTGAATACCACAGTTCTTCATTTGAACTCTGATCTCTGAATTTGTTCACATAGAAAATTTTAATATTTCGCGTGCATATATAAATCAATTTCTATGCTTCATCCTTCTCAGATATCAACAATTGCTACATAATTGACGTGAATTACAGCGTGTTTTATTGACTTGCAGTAAGCTACCCCAAAACAGTTTTCTCACGTGGGTAGGTTCGTTTTCTTTCCTTGAGCTCCTGAAAGAAACTTTAGTATCTTTTCATGGCATACCTATTTCCTTGGTCGTAATTACCTCCGCCGAGGAGGATAGGATATGTTTTTGTCGTGTTTGGCTGTCACCAAGATTATTCAAAAAGTTACAGACGGATCTTTGCGAAATTCACAGGGATTGTTAGGCATGATAACAGTAACAGATGATTACCGTTTGGTGAAAATTCGTTCAGCTTTCTGTTTGTCTATCTGCCTATTTTTCGTAAGGCTATAACTCAAAAAGTAATGGATAGATTTTCATGAAAATTATGTGAGTCGTTAGGTAGGATACGAAGAGTAAACGACAAAATTTTCGGGATGATCTGTTGGTTCGTTCGTTTGTCGCTGCTTTATTTTATGCTTGTTAGCAAAATAACTCAAAAAGTTATGGTTGGAACTTCATGAAATTTACAGGAGTTGTTACTAATGTTAAACGACATAAATGATTAAATTTTGGTGATGATCGGTTGGTCTGTTTGTGTGTTTGACTTACGTTTCTCATAATGTTTGTTAGCAGCATAACTCTAAAAGTTATAAACAGTTCTTCATGAAAATTACAAGAATTGCTAATACTATCAAAAGGCACAAATGATTAGAATTGGGTGTTGATACGAAGAAAATCATGGTTTCAGAATCAATTTGAATTTTCCCTTACCGTTGCCTTACTTGGCGGAAGTATACACCCTCCGAGTCCTCTCTAGTTTGTTCTATTCGTTAAAACGTATGTGTTAGCCACAGAACTATTTACAACGAGTATAATTTATCAACTGTAGATGACTGCTCCAAAGACATGTCTACATATTTTAAGCCCCACTTAGCAAATGACAGTAAATCAGAAAAATTCGTGATGAACGATTTCTCTCAATTGGAGTCATAACCCATAAGTAAATATTTTTAAAAGGGAATATATATTGTATACTGTGAGTTTAAAACAACATTCGACGGTTAATACATACAACACGAGAACCGTGTCAGTGCGTCAAGCCTGTCGCTCCCGCTGTGTGGTTCAGCACATCATTCTAACTTCATTAAATGCACACCGGAGCGTTACAGTTAGCCTCCTTTGCAAGAAGTTATGCCTTGGCTATTTACAGCTTGTAACTTACTATTATAAGTGATGTATACAAGATGTAAATATATGGGCAGAAACTGATACTGTTCCTTTACCGCTCGCACTATAGCCTGAGAGTTATTATTCTGCATCGAAGTTAAAAATTGACTACTTGAATGAACTCATGAAGAGCTCACACACAACCGTAAAGCATAACAGTCACTCTATCGCTATCAGGGGGACAGCCCCACCTTCTCTTGGTACCGCTGAGCTACACAGTGACTGTATCTAATCTATCTTTACACAAAAACAGCATCAACTTAACCCCTCACTGTCAACAGTTCATATTAATGCCGACACCGCTTAGTTACCTAGTGACTTCAACTGACCTATCCTAGCACACAAACAGTATATATCAACTCGTCCCTTCAGCGTCAACATTCAGCATCAATTATTATTTTGGTACCGCTGAGCTACCAAGTGACTACATCTGGTACACGAACAGCACCAACTCGACCCCTTACCGTCAACCCTTGACACCAACTTTCGTAGGCATAGCACCATCTGGGCACGTCACTGGGATCCAGTTGGGAGGCAAAGAGTGAAAAAGTCAGCCTACACAAGCTGTAAAGAACAAAGTATTGCTCAGAAGCACCTACCTTTAATGCCCCGCACACCTCAACCGCCTCTACATCATCTACAACCACCACTCTGAAGTAGTGCGTCTGGAACAGCTCCCTGTAATCTCTGCCCAGCTCGCGGTCTCTGCAGCCTGCAAGAGAAAGTACAGCGATAATATTACTACCGCCGCAAAGAAGGTTTTGCATTTCCCGGTGTTTGTAATTCGGATTGTCTGCTACCTGTTACAGCGTAACTAAAAGTGATGGATGGGGCCCGTGAAAATTACAGCAACTGTTACGACATCACAAGGAAAAGATGTTCAGATTTTGGTGATGATCTGGGAGAAATTCTTGATTCTGGACAATCTTTAAACTTTTGCTAGCATTGAGCTGCTTGGCAGAGGTGGGCGCTCTCAGAGAGCAGCTCTAATCATTACTGTTATCAGCGGTGGCCGCTCGCGACTCAGCAACAAAAGCAATAAGAGGCAGCAAGTCTGTAGCCCTCAACTAATACGTTGATTATCAGACGGCAGGTCAGTAGCCCTCTATTAATGCGTGTAATATAAGACCGGAGGCTTATTGTCTGTCGTTACTTCAGTGGCACGGCCGGCGCACAGCGCCCACCTCTGCTTACTATCATCAAAGTCCTGGTACAACCAGCGCGGAATCCGTAACCCAGCGATAAAAGTCGACAGTTACACTTGAGTGCATGTTGGCTTAACGCCACTACCTGCTCCAGGCTGTGCTGCCTCTCTAGAAAGCTTTTTTTTTTTTTCTCCGTAGAAATGCACTAAGACGAGACAAAGCGTGACGGTGGGGGAGAATAGCATGTACGGAACGAAATAGTCGAAGAAGAAGGGTTCAACAACAAAAAGCTACGAATAGCCTGGATCAGTTGCATGCAGAACTAGAACTGCCAAAGCTTCCAAACGCACCTACGGTGGTTTCACAGAATTTCTCATCGGCCACTTCCTTAGCAAGGTTGGCTCCCATGAGCACGGACATGGGAATGTTGAGGAGACCGCCAATCATGCGTGAAATGAGCTCGATGCCACCACCTTCCGCCAGGTCAAACCCCTGCAAAATTATCTTCCAGTTAAAATATTTCCTGAACAAATATAAGAGCTGTGGTTGGCTCTGCATTTAGACAGCCCACAATTGGGATTTCTACACTAATAAATATAAAAAACAACAACATTTATCAGGTTAAACTCCTCCTTCCCAAGATCGAATCGTGTAAATTTATGATCTCGAGGGAAATACCTAATAACTCAATAGCTTAAGTGTTTTCAGAATTTAAACAAAAAATAACACGAGAAAACACAAAAAACATTTCAAATCATTCCACAACTCAAGTCGTAGAGTTTATATAAGGAAATCGGCATTGAACATTCCGAGGATGCCTCAACCTTGAATCCCTAACGAACAAAAGACGTCATCGACTGACACGGCGAGAGCAAGTTTTAGCATGTTCAGTAGCTTAAAGGTGTCCGTGAATTCAGACAGGACCATTTATTTCACCACTTTGGATCGTATTGCGATCAGATGAGACAGTTGACAATACACGGAGAAACCGGCCCGTTCCCTGCTTCAGACGCCGACAATTCCATTTTGCAGAACGCGATTGAATATTCGGCTGTCTCAAGGGTAATACATTTGGATCTAACGCCGGGATGAAACACGACAAGTGACTGAGTAAACGCTCTTGATTGAAGTTTCGGAGAAGTTAAGGCTGATGAGCGTACCTCTCCATCGCCGTGCTGACGATGTCTTCAATAACTGAACCGTTTTTGAATAGTTGATGATTATGAAAGGAAGAGATACGGAGCCTATACATGGTTCCTGCTCATATATGCTGAATCTTGAGTGTCGAATGTTGCAACTGATTGGCATGTAGTAACCGTACCTTGATAAGGGAAACTCCTACAGCGCTGGGCTTAAGTTTTCCTATGAGCGGTCGACAGATGGGCTTGATGAACTGATGAGGCAATACGAAGAGCAAAATATCTGCATCTGCTGCTGTTGCTACGACGTCAGGCACCGCAACCTGCAGAACAAAGAAATTTAAGAGAGGTGCTCTCAAGGTGTACAAATTCATAAGCAAAATAATGCAGTGATAAGGGTAAGTAAAAAAATCTGTAACACAAATTGACTCAAAATAAGATAAAGTACTATAAGGAGGATGAGAAATTTAGTACGCCCCGCCCTGCGAGCATACACACATAGCTAAACTTTAAATGAAATGCTTGGAAGGTGTAGGTACAGTAAACACAAGGCAAACGAAGCTTTAGGAGGGCGTGCATGCACAAATTCTAATGCTGCCAAGATTTTCCAGCAGATACATAGCTATCTTAAACACAGAAGATCATATATTATGAAGTAATTGGTAGCAGATGAGATAAAGAACACGAAGAAACAGCTACCTACCTCTCTACCTACATACCTAGGCAGGAGGCGGCAGCGGGGTATTCGAAAAACCCATTAGCCGAACATTAAAAATCCAAAGGTAGCTACATATAAATATTTCGATAGGGGCTCAGGCATTCTGTTACTCGAACGCTCAAGGCCTAATCCGTGCGCCGACAACTCATTATTCGAACAGATCGTTCCTCGATAGAAACTCAACATTTAGAAAATATGAGAAAAAAAGAACTCGGTAATTGTGTTTACCCACCGACGCGACTTCTCTTGCGCTTCAGTGCATTAGGTCTAGTCGCACGTCAAGGACTGCATTACCATACTCGTATCTATTTTATCAAATTTGCTGCATCGCTCACTCTTGCGATCTATTCCTAAGCCATGGAAGGAAGTCTTGCTTTGCGGCGCCAGCATTTCTCTGTCGTGCATAGTCCACTAGGAAGGACACTGGCCGGCACAGAAATAAAGACGGCTGGGAGGGCGCAGTTATCACGAGTCTTCCGTCTACGACGCCGTAACTCAGACAATTTGTGATCGATCTCAGAACGTACTAGTTGGCACCAAAGATAAGAGGACACTACCTTTACCTTTAACCCTCTTATTCGTCATATTTAGGTCTGAAGGTCAAGTACACATGGTCAACAAAAGATTACAACCAACGGTCTAGAAACTATACCTAATACATGCCATAGTGCTACATACCTTCCAGTTCATGTGTCGTGCAATAGAAATTGTATGGAAAATTTAACAAAAAAAAAAAAAAAGGTTTCAAAGGGTCATTCTAACAACTTGACTTCGCTGAACTAGAGCTTCATGAATCTTCTGGATACGAAATCATTCCTTAAAATCAATTGGAATCTTTATGCTGAGATAGCTGGATGCGTTACGGAGGCCATGGTATCTCGCGAAAATTGTAATAACGGTCATTCAAACCCGCATATAGTATCACAAGTGCGTGAGAAATGGAGAGGTGGGCAAGCAGGGTTGCGGAGTCGGATGGTTCAAGGTCCGACTCCGACTCCTGGGGTTCCAGAATTTCCGACTCCAACTCCGACTCCGACTCCTGGTCCTCAAGATTTTCCGACTCCGACTTCCGACTCAGACTCCCGACTCCGACTCCTTGGTCCCACAAGTAGATATTTGATGTCAACATTAAACATGTCCAAATAATTTTAGCTAGTATAATCATATCAAGTTAAAGATGCTAGGTGTTGTGTACATAACT
>LQNS02000140.1:13557676-13570473 GCA_001587735.2 Parhyale hawaiensis
AAAATGCATACCTATAGCTATATTTATAGATATTTCTCATTATCTCAAAAACTAAGGCCTAAATCCAAAAATTTGTAGAAGCAAAATGTGTTTCTTTTTTAAAAATACCTATACCGGTACTATGCAAATTTCAGAACAATCGGCCCAAAATTTATTATTTTGCCCCCCCATGCCCCCCTCACATAATGTAGCTACCAGGTGCGAAAGTTCTACTCAACATTTTGTCAATGGCCTCATCATATGGAATAGGAAAAGACATTGTAGCTATAGCTATAAAAGAGAATTGTCAAAAAAAAAAAATTATCCACATATATGTACAATTTTTTTTTTCTTCAAACTTGTTAGCTACTGAAAATTCAGAATTGAATGATATTTGTTTATAAGTGGAATTCTGGAGTGGGAGTCGGGCTAAAAATTCCGACTCCGACTCCTAGAGCAAGTGGGAATCCGACTCCGCCTCCGCCTCAAATCCTCCGACTCCGCCTCAAATCCTCCGACTCCGGCCGACTCCGACTCCGACTCCGCAACCCTGCGGGCAAGAACTCTAAGTCCCCTAAGTTTTCAACGGAAGAACCTACTCCTTCTGATTTGCTGCAAATCTTTAGCAAATTTGGGGCAGTCAAGTGAGTAGCTGCAAAGAATGAAAATACATAGCTGCAGATCCCGCGCCTTGTCGGAGGGGAAGAGCAACTAAGCAACTTGGAAAAAAAAAAGCTGCAATGAAGAAGCCGGTGCTGTTATTTTACTAAATCAGCGAATTCCCAGACAGTTTCTTTATTGCTGACGCCGAGCAACGAGCTTCTAGACGCTGACGGTATTTCTTCGTTAGCTGACAAATGAATACAGCAAAAATACCTTAGATTCTTGAGACTGGAGAAAGCAACACACCCCGGCAGTCCGAACTCATTAGCCTATGCCCTTGATCCAGGGAATTTCAACGCCCAACTTTTGGAAATTGGGACGTTTATTTTATCTTCGAATACATTTAATCCTATAAGATAAACAGCAGGTTTTGCATATCAAAAGCAAAATTACTACATAAATTAAGTAGTAACACAAAACAAACTCAATTTTCGAGACTTTCAATGCTGGGTGGTCCTATAGTAGACAGCAGCGTTGCCAGAAATTTCTATTTTTCAGTAAGACTTGGTCAAATTATGGTCCAATATGGAATAGATGAGCAACCTATTAACCTGCAACATCTTTTGGCTCGTTTTTTAAAGCAAGAATTAGTTTTCGTAAGATATACCTACATCCCTCATTCAAAGTGCGGCTGGTAGAATATTGCTCAATTTTAAAATCAATCAACGAATGTATAGACTCATTTTTGTGGACATTATCAACACTATTGTTAAAAGAAGGATAGATTTAATCTTTGCATCACTGGGTTAATGACGTAGCTATAAATGACGATATACATAAAGCTCCGGAGATTTATTTTTTTTTTCAATTCACTGAAGAAATATTAGACCACGTCCACTACGGTACGATATGTAAAGGAAAGAGATTACGACGAGGTTGACCATAAAATATTTTGTTTTCAGCATTGCATGTAGGCGCGTGAAACGGATCTTGTTTCATACATTATCCATTAAAATTAATGTTCTCAAAGTTACCAAGTCCGACAGCATAGTACACCCTCACGCAACAACAGCCTGCCCTGCACTGAGTCCGAGTGAATCGGGTCCCAAGACCCTGCGGACACGCGGCACATGGACCCCACACTGACGCCTACACACCCTCGCTTGCACAACGTCACATCGGGACATACATACAGTACCTATGGTAGCTATGCATTTATATAGTAACCTTCACATTTCACTTTGCCATTCCCGTACGAATAACACTAAGCAGTTCGTACCGTACGTATAGCGACGTCAGTCTCATATAACGGCTGTGTTACACGCGCCCCTGCTGCTCTAACACCTTTACCTGTACCGTACTCCAGAGAAGATGTTTCAACTTTCAAACAACGCTATTCCTACGAGAAACGAGTTTCGATTGGTTCTTATACGGTGCTGTTAACTTATTATAAGAGCCATTGTAATGAGGTAGCGCAGTCTGGGGTAAAGGAGAGGTAAGGGGTTCCGCTCAGGGTTCCAAAGTCGGACTCGGACACTCGTTCGCCCTGGGAGTACGAGTTATTATTATACTGAGTAGTTTAAGCCTTCGTCTCCACAACAATGGCGATCTAACAGAGGAAGAAGCAAGGGACATACAGTATGACGATAGGAATACGGGGAACCCATGTACGAAGGTGTCCTCACACAGGATCAACGCGCATGGGAGCAGCAAGTCAGGAAAGAAGAGGAAGATCAGAATAAAGCATGAGCAAGTAGGAGTATGAAAATGGAAAGAAGTAAAGTGGGCACGAAGGACAGACGTCCCGAAGGCCTAGCTAATGGCTAAGGTAACATACACGATCCCCGTAAAATAGGATGGGCCAACCTATCTAACCTAACCCTATGCCCTAGGCTTTGGCCCATCCTGTGCCCCCTGAGGTGAGTACGAGTATAAGGCCCAATTTTGTTAAGAAAAAAGGAGTCGGGAAATTTAAGAATTTAAGGAGGCAGAGTCAGTTCCAAGTCGGGCACTGCCTGGAGTCGGAGTCGGACTCGGTCAATCCGACACTGCAACTCGGGCTATGCCCAGTGTGACGGATTCGTCACACCGCGAACACGCGGGTAACGAAAAAAAATCGCTCAGAAGATTTTCCATCCGTACGTACGATCTTCGGCACCACATTTCCAGCACAAACACACGACCGCCACTCTAACAACCTTCCAGAGGGGGGAACTGCCGCTCTCGAAGTAAGAACAAACATAGAGCTCTGTCCTTGAGCATTTTTAGCCCGTATCCCGTTCGATTTCTACAGATCAATAGTGCTGGACACGAGCACACGTCCAGTAGCACGCACATGCACATGTGCACACACACACACACACACACACACCTGTGCAACAGAACACATCCAGACCAGCACCTGCGTGGTAATAAATACCAAAGCCAGGGCTCTATAGAAAAGGCTGCACAGATTGGCTGTCTGTATTGGGCTAATGATGCGCGGAATGTTTGCAAGCTGTTCAGGTCGCTGTTTGGGGCGACAGATCGGATGAAGTTGTAGCTGGTAGGCTCTACACGACAGCAGAGCTGGGGAGATATGGTACAGTTGGATAATTTTAGACAACCAGTCGCTGTCAACAAAAACACGGGAAAATAACACCCATTTGTCTCCAATTTCTGCAGGGGACGAGCTATTCGAGATAAAAGGTATCTTCGATGTGCAGCTGCTAGAGATGCAGTGAAAGTGTAGTTCAACTTCACAGTAAATTCAACTTGCCGCTTCCTATGCCTCGACTTTAAGGCATCCATACAAGTTAAAACTAAGGAGATGAGATTATCTTACTCGCACCGGGCAGATCGAAGATTTCCAAAGTAGCTATAGAATGAAATTTCTCGTCACGTTCTCCGAGAGGCCATCGAATACCGTATCTCGACTAATTGAATAGCGAATGAATAGTTATCTCGACTAATTTCGCCAACCCTCTCAGCGAAGACTGTATCCCAAGATTTCTTTGTCTCGTCATGTTCCCGAATGGGGGGACATACCTACATTAAGGAGCCACGAACGACAGAAGTTTCGAAGGCCTAGCCAAGAATATATTATTATCTTGGCCAAGCCTTCGAGACGTCTGTCGTTCGTGGCTCCTTAATGTAGGTATATGTACCTACCCCTACCACTCGGGGACATAACGAGACAAAAGAATCTTGTGATACAGTCTTCATTGAGAGGGTTGACGAAATTAGTCGAGATAACTATTCAATCACTATTATAGAGTTCCCCTGCGAGCACTACCGTACCTACTCCTCACAACATGGGGTGCGCGACCTAACACGAACTTGACCCTATGGCCAACCTGTGCTTCTGAGGGGCATGAGTCACGTGACTCGGGTATGAGTGGTTGCTGGTCATCATACCTCGCGTAGGTACTTACAGTAGGCCCTAACCTAAAATATATCGCTGAATATTCCATTCACTGTTCAAAAAAAAAAGGGCTGCATTGCATGGTAAAAATTATCGAAAGATTCAGGTAATATAGCTCTATAGCGGAAGTAAGATTATAATTTATGTAAGCCGTTGTCCGCAGACGTCCAGCCGCGCATGCAACATATGCAGTATCAAGTAAATGTGAAAAGTCAATGACACGAAACCACTTTCACAAGTCCTCCCTTGAAAAATATACCTTGAGATACCCACGTATCTCAAAGCCAAAAAAGTCACTTTGAAAGACAAGAGAAGAAGTGCAAACTTTCTGACTGAAGACATAACAAGACCTGGTAACCGTCGGCAAAAGTTCGATGTACTGGACGATGAAGTTTCGGGAAGGCTGAAGTTGAACAAGAAATGCCAGTCCCAAAAGTTGAAATGTGTTTTGCAAGACGTTCTGGATATAAGCATGGAAAGCAAGAAGCGGGCGTTGCTTCATTTACACTTCGCACTATATGATTGTGCTTTTGTTAGCAGAAACAAAGGTTTACTGCAAGCCTTAAAAGATTAATACCCCAAAATGCATATTAACTAGAATAAGACCGATAATGCGCTGCACAAAAGCAGCATGTTACGAGAGTTTTCTCCTCATAGTTACGGTCTCGTATAGCTAAGAGTTGCTACCAAAGGCTGCTAATTCCCGAATGGACAATGCAGCTAAAACATGGACAGGACGCCTTTCTTTTAATATTGGTCAGCGACATTCTCGTTGGTATAACATTAGCTATATCATACACCACACCATACAGTAGCCTATGGTGTGGTCTATGTCTATATAAAATGCGCATAAGAGAGGGTCCATCGGGAATTATACAGAATCACTGAAGAAGAAATACAAGAAACAAGCGATAACTTAAAAAAATTGGCCTGCTAAGTAAAAACGGTCTTCGGATTATATGGAAGCACTAGGAGAATATTATGAAAATAGCCTACAGTTGAGAAATTACACGAGCAAAGTGCATCTTGACTATAGCTGTTGTTACTCCCATATACATACTTTGGTTCAAGTCGGTCGAACAAGTGACAGCGGTGTCGCAAGCGCAGCAAGAGAGAGCACTAACTAACTCTGTTAAGAACGACAAAGAACCTTTTTACGCTCGATTACCGCGGCTAGGATCTATAAAGTCGAGAAAGAAAAGAAGGGGCGGAACAAAGAGTCAGCAATCCGATAAAGAAATGCAAGGAGCAAATTAGAAACGGAAACAAAGAAAGATGTCCTAACAGTCAAACCTAATCTGAGGTAGACTACCAAGTGAGTTCCACGACCGCGAGCTCGTAACGGACTGCGCCACAGCAAATTTGCGCACAGAACTTCCTGGTCATCCATAAAAGCGGTGCTCAAGGGGGCGCCAAAGCTGCTTGGAATTTTTGCAGGACCTGATGGGCATACAACCTGAGCTGTGCGCAGCGGGCACGCACGGGGCGACCGTCGCCGTGAGGAGCTTCTATAATTATTCAAGATGACTGGGCGATACTCACTGGACTGTCGGATTAAAAGTTTTCACTACCTATACCATACATAGCCTAATACCAGAGTTTGAGCAGTCCCTAAAATTGTGCTCAGCAATTAGCGGAAGGATCAGTAGCGACCCATTTCAAGAGCTTTATTGAGACAATAATTAATCATCATTGGTAAACAACTAAAGAAATAACGTTAATTTTCGAACTGAACGCGCTGCAATCCTATTGAATATTTTTAACTGCCAAAAGACAGAGAGAAAATAGGAGCAAGAGCCAAGTAGAACATTGGCATCCAAGCAATGAATTCGTACCATATGCATTCTGCAATAACAGTGATCCACAGACAAAGGGGATAGGCTATAATATACAGGGATACGTAGGCCTATTAGTATGTCAAGCAAAACGGAGGAACACAATCAAGAGTGGATGATCGCAGCGCATGAAAATAAAATGGATATGAAAAAAAAACAATAAAAGGCTAGAAAGAGAACTGAATAGGTATGGTGCACACCTATGAAATAGAGACCATTCACGGCTTAAAACCACTTCGGAATCTCTCAGGCTGATGTGGCTTTTTCTCATGACATGAACTGGAAGAAGTTCCAGTTCAGAACAGTTCAGTTCCAAACAGAACACAAATTAGTAAATAATCACCCATTTCTTTTGTGATAAACATGTTGCGCAATGTGGCTTCGCAGATGGGCGCTTCGTAACAAGCGTACAGCAAGGTGTGACGCAGTGGATACTAGCCTCAGTTCTGTCACGCGCACCGTCGCTGGAGGCCAGCGAACTGTTCTGGCAACGGATGAAATATTGCCACGTGGTTTTTTTTTTTTAGTCTGTTAGCAACGGCACTCAAAAATTCCTGGGCGAGTCTTTATAAAATCTACACAAGGTGTTAGGAATGTCACGACGAACAAACGATTCGATTATTGAGGCATGTCGGTCCGTTCGCCTGCCATCTCTGTCTTTTGGCATTGCGCTGCTAAGAGGGAGGTCTGCGCTCTCTTAGCGCAGCTCCAGTTTTCTGTCGATATTCGATTGTTCGACATGCTAGACCCAGGCAGGAGTCGGGCCTAATTCATCCGAAGCAATCCTGTGCGTAAGTCCTTACGGTAGAAAAAATATATATTTTAAAAGTGTAACTATAACTGAGAAATTTTTCTAATCATCAACGTTCAATCGTAAAAGCTACACGAAATAAAAGCGGCAATTTCCAAAGCCATCACTCATGCTTAACAACACACTACAGTTCCATAACCTACAAAACAACGATGCTTTAAAATTATGCCGTATGGCAGCTATACTTAGAAACGCTATCGGCGCTTTCAACCATAATACACATGCCAACCGCAAATCGCGCGATAATTGGGTGCGACGTTGTCACATTCATTACTCAACATTGAGGGTATAGTGCAATAGCTGCAGCGTCTGGACACATTACTATTCCACATAGTCGTCTTCACAGCGGACGTGACGAAACTCTCAAAACACCACCCACGTCAAGGTGGCTCTTCATTTTGGATTAACGCCCCACCGTTCCTATCTTAATCATATTTATATCGGGATGAATTTTTTCAACCCCACATTTATTAACCACAATACTCATTTCGGCAATATTGAGTTTTCAGATATGCTTCTTAAAGGTAGAGAGGACATCATACAGATAAAAAAAAGAGAGGAATAACGCATAATTACCCGTGCATATAAAATAGCTCAGACCCGTTCAAATAATCACGGCAAAAGCCGCACGGTCTACTGGTGTGCCGCTACATTCAGTGTCTCACCAACTTTCAGGGGTCAAGGTAGCCTAATGCTCAGTCATGCTCTGGCGGCGCTTGACAGTGTACTGTGCTCATCGTAAGCATATGTAATTGGCGAATTCTTAACTCTACACTGGTCACCAGCTATCAAATGAATATTGAAAAATCCGCAATCCCTAGAAATACCCAGCATTAGGAACACTTTAGGGTGCTAACACACCCCGAAGTGACCGATGCAGGGTCCAAAGTCCTTGTATAAAATTTTTTTTTTACTTAAGATGTAAACTTCGCTTGTGTGTAAAAATTAGAATCCAAAAATGAGGACCCACATTGAGCCCTGTATGAACAGAATTAAGTCTTCATTACACGATTTTACTAACTCATGAGATGTTCGCCGAACGCAACGTTTTAACACCGTCGAGGAAACAAAAAATGCTATAGTTACTCCTGGTCATCGCCCAAGTGAGTTCTCCAGAAACCAGTTACAACGATCAATTAGCCTATCTCCAGTTTCGGGAGTTCCCCTCTACCGCCATATGTAACAATAGGCAGAACGTAAGTTGTGCAGTCTGGTGCTTATGTACTCACGCTAATTCTCTTGCTCTTTAATAAATATCACCTCTATACATACATGCGAGTGAATGTCTTGGTTAACCGCATTGTGGTTTGTCCTTATGGCAAATGTGTCCCATGTAAACGTATAAAAACTTGCAACGGCTAACTGGTAGGTTTTATGTGAAATAAAACTGTACGGCTACATGCCTTGTGGTTATATGAAGTTACACTCAATGGTAATAAGGCGTTATATTCTAAAACTGCGTGAACTCAAACTTCAGTTATAAGCTTTATTATCATGCGTTGAATTGGGCCTCGTTTGCTAATCCCATACTGTGGTAGTTTCAACTGATGAGAGCCTTCCTGTTAGGAGATATAAATACATGATTTCAAATTTAGATGTTTGTGCTGTAGGTCGTGCTGTATGTAGCTAATAGTATTAAGTCAATCAGGTGAAACAGTATAAGCCATGCAGATCTCCCCTCGGGAAGAAATAAATGTACTTACCTTACTTTAATGAAACAAGCTGTAATATTAGCAGGAAACCTATATTTCTCTCCGTGTGAGGATATTCGTATGGAAGTACTATATTGCGGCGCTAGTTCGGTGAACTAGTTTGGTTTGTGATGGCACTGAGCCTTGTTGATTGGGTTGTAAATTCATAGCTGTAACACATATAATATAAGCTGTAATAGAGTAATTCAATAACACCTCCGCCCGTGGAGAAATGAATGATAATCAATACTAACTTTTCAAGACGATTGACCCCTTTAGGTGCGTGCCATGCTTAGCACTTTCGTAAGCCTTGAAGCGTTGACCTCTCAGGAGAATAGTTACCTGAAACAATGCTAGTCGATGTGGATTTATTGTTTACTACCTACCATGATTGAAAATATTTTCTGTTCACAGGATTTAAATCTAACAAAAAATAAAATTTTTATTGAATGCAGACGTGCGATAGCGGGAAATACTTTGTAAAGTCCGATTTTTTTTTTTTGCTTGGAGAGACCACGAGATGTATCGTATAATGGTGGGACTAAAGGAACATCAATTACTACACGAAAGTAAACGTGCGGTTGCATAATGATTATTTGTTGTAACCCTACAGAGACTCGATTTACAAAACCATGCAGTTACTATGCAAGATAATAGAGATGAGTGTACTCTCATCTGACCAAAGCAAATGCATGCGTGACGTCACAGCCAAGTAGAGGAGTGGTCCTGCTCGTGCTGGGGAACTTGTCGAAGCGAGACTGGATGCGACTTCACGCACTTCTTTGTTTTGGTCACGAGGGAAGACACTTATCTCGATCCACCTTGGGAACTATAGGGTAACAAATAGTAAACACATCTCCATGGCTCATCCTGGTAATCCAGTTTATATTTTTGACAAGTAAATTCAAAGACTTTATGTTGCGTTCCAGCAGCAAAAACGACAAATTCACCAGTATAACCAGTTTGAGCGAATTTCCAAGTTTTGCTTTACGACATGGAATACTTGCTTATGGAACAGACGACAAAGCATATGCCAAACTTGCTTACAGTATTAACAACTTCTATATATCCATACTTTCGAAAGGGTTGTCCCAAAATCAGCACGCCTTCCGGAAACGCAGTAGCCGTGCGCAGGCAGTACGCCAAGAGCATTTCAAGCGGGTGCACGCGAAGGCGCGCGAGTTTTGGGGTAGTACTTTTCTCAAAACGCGCACTTGGATCTGCATGTGGAGAAATTAACGATACTTCATTCTATCAGCAGCTGCTCCACACGGGACAGCCGAGCCTGAGGTTCGGCCCCCTGAAGCTGTGTGGCACTGGGATACAAGCAGGCGATATAGCAAAACAGGTTTTGGTGCCAGTTACCGGCAAACCTGTTCTGATGGAATAGTACTGAGTGGGCGTCACGGCCACAGCTACACATGCGTACACACGAAGTCCACCCGTCAGACAAGTCTACTACTGCACACACACACACACACACACAAAAAAAAAAACAGGGTACACTCCTCCAGCGCGGCCGCAGTCGATTGGTCGGCAGAATCGAGACTTTGACTTTAAAGCTTGTCTTGGCCAGAATTTCGCACAGGAGCGTCGTCTTTGCCACTCTGACGCATATGTTGCAAGTGTCAGAAGCTCGGTACCCGATTATGCTGGGCGGTCTTTAAATTGCATTACATCGAGCAACAGACACCAACCGTCACAAACCATGTTGCTCTGCTGGGTTGTCCATGGGGCATCACGTACTTTATCTATAGACCGATCAGAAGCTCTGTATCGTATCCAATGATAGTTCAAGAGCTCATAGAGGGCCGGGGTGTAAGTCCCGGTGTCTCTTTGGGAATGGGCCTTTTCGTTCGTCTACTGCCGCCTATCTAATCTAAACAGCTAAAAGATGTGTAGACACACAGGGTTTGTGAGGAGCGCTTAATGCCCTGCCCTATTCCAAAACAGTCGTGCCTAAAAGCCCGCTTTGGCCAGCATGCCAGTTAAGGCTGGTATTAACTAAGTAGGTATAGAAGCTATAACCCTATCTTACTCAGGCTGCGCGGTTTCGCTACAAGGATCTTTCTCCTATGGTATACCTATAGGAGATAGAGCCGTGGTAGCGAGGCATAGTACAGTCGGAGTTGACGGTTCTTATAAGGATACAATAGTTTCCAGAGTTCTTGTGTGTATCTACAGCATTACTCGCGACCCGAAGGGAGGAACCCCGTACCGTACCTACTTTAAAGAGAGAAAAGTGACACCTATGCGCCGGGTGTTCCCAAGCATGGATCATCGCATACAACATGGCGAGATGGAAGAGAAAGAACACAAGAAAGCAATAATAACGGGACCCTGCAGATAGCAAGAAACAAAGTCTGCGTAAAAGAAAACTGTTCCGACGGCCCAGATTATTATTATTATANATTATAACACTTTGTTTACGACGGCCAAGATTAGACTGACGTGACCTACGAGGTCGGAAATTTTTAAGCGGTTAATCGTACTATGCTATTCACTATAAACTCAAAGAAATCAGATAAATGCTTATGCTTTTCTGATAGAGTTAGGGCCCAACAAATTAGGGCTCTTGGTAAACAAAGGCAACGCAAGTGATGAAACCCAAGTTCTCCCTTGTTCCACAGAGCGGAAGAAGCAGCGATTTACCCCGGCAGCAGTTTTTACAGTCTAGGCAAATATTTCCAGCTCGCTGGAGCGGGGGGGGGGGCGGCGGCACCAGCACCGAGGATTGCAGCGGGAGATATTTCTAAAATCGAAGGGTCTCGGCGCAGGGACATCCGCTTGTCTCAAGAATGTGAGTGGGACATAGTATGCTTGTCTAGGAACTGGAGTCGGACACCTGCTAGTCTCTGGAATCAGAGTGTCCGACATCTGCTCATCTCAGACTGTGGTCGCGTCAGTTAATGTAATGCTGCTGGCTGCGGGTTTCCGCGAGGTCTCTAGCTCTTATAATGGCTAAATTAGTCTACCGATGCAAAGAAAGAAAAAAAAATCAAGTAATTTAACTACTGTTAAAACAGTTTTACAGGACAATGAAGATGTTGTCACTGTTGCCAGAGAAAGATGAACAACACGCAGGCTTCATAATTCAAAGCTGATATGCTGTATCATCTGATATCATCAGCAGGTAGCAAAAACGTCTAGGCTGCCGGCAAACTATAGATACTAATTTTAAGATGCCGTTAGTAGTACTGTATAGCAGTTATATCTTATATCTATTAAATAACTCTTCCCTAAAAATGAAAATAGGGCCACAGGAAAGGGAAAGTAGCTCTATGGAGGCCGATGATCAACAAATCAGCTGAACAGTGAATCGCCAAAATCTAATAGTTTTCAGTAGAAAAATTAGTAGCTAACCAAAGAAATTCCATCCTTAGAAGCAACCAGCAACTATCCATCCAACGGACTTAGCCAACGAAGGAAATATACTGGCAAACTGAATATATAACAAACTTTCGAAGGCACTCGCACTCGTACGCATGCAATAAATATACACATATTTGAGAAGGGTACAATAAGTACATTTCTGCCCATGCGGGCACCGATACGCTATCGCGGACTTTGGTCAGATAATACTCGGCAAGGCTAAGTGCATCAAGCGATAGGGGAGATGAGCCACTCAGCAGCAAGGTCTAATCACTCACTGCTGTCACTATCACGAAATATTCGTTACTTTATTATATTTGCAATTACGTACCTACACTGACAGAGACATAGAGAACGCAAAGACTTGAGAACTGGATCGAGATAATGACATATTAATTGCTCAAATTTTGTTTTTCACGACCCAGGCAGTACGATGACAATGGTATACATTACACGGTGCTTGGCGACTTAAATAAGCGCACTATCTACGTAACAACAGCGAACGCCAAACGTGCAGCACCAGAAAGGTTCCTAAAAAAATCAGTCACCACTTGTCCATAAGATGTATATGAAACGAACTAATCTGACGGCAATACATACCGAATGCTTGGCAAGTTTCTTAAATATGTATGTGTAGTTTTGAATTATTACTAACGCTCCCATACAAAGAAATATGTATGAAGAATAAATTCAATTCAAACTCAATGTATGCGTATCATGTTTGTATTAGTGATACCGTTATGGAACTTATTCTATATAGTGCCTACGGCTAGGTCTGCTCTCCATTTTAAACATTCCGAGCCACAGCTTGCAGCATGGGCGCAATAACAGTAGGTATGTTATGTTATAGTTACGAAGTTTAAGCCTCCGTTTCTGAGCAGAGCGATGTCACAGAGGTAAGAGCAAGGTACATAGAGTATGCCAAGAGAAACGGGGAACCCATGCACGAAGGTGTTCTCACCACACAGGATCAACGCGCATGGGAACAATAAGTCGGGAAAGAAGAGGAAGAACAGAATAAAGCATGAGCAAGTAGGAGTATGAAATCGGGAAGGAAGCAAAGTGGGCACGAAAGAGAAACGTTCCGAAGGCCTAGCTAATGG
>LQNS02000140.1:13637831-13652943 GCA_001587735.2 Parhyale hawaiensis
ACGAACCCTGATCTTCATCAAGTGATAATATCCATATATTCGTTTCGGAATAAAAACCGTTCCGAGTGTATTACTTAACAAATCTGCAACTATTGCGCAACCTTATTCAGGTATTGAAGAATTACAATAGATAGAATGCGAAAAGTAAGTTGAACTTCAGCAAGACAAAAACCTGAGATAATTTGTAGTAACGCAAAGAAAACGTTCGTTTTTAAAGCAGAAGTGATTTCTCATATAAGATGACTTTACACTGTAGAAAAAATCTTCAGCATATAACATCAGTCTACATCCTAATTATGTAAAATACAGAATAGATACATAGGTAATCAATTTAATATTCATATCAATAAGAAAAGTGATAACTGAACTACGTAGTATTATGGGAGTCATTCGAAGATAGAAATTTATGAACACAACAGGCCTACTTAAGACAGCATCAATTTGGACCGTATTATTTGGTAAGTTAACATCACTACCGTCAACGCGTCCGAAAAACATCAGTCATGGCTTCGCTGCGCTGGATCAAATTCCAGACGTTAATGTCAAAATGATATTATCTTTGGTTAAGCTTTTAATATTCGATCTAAAGCAGCGAAGCCAACGCTCATGACTCAACTTCCGGAGATGTCCGGGTTAATGAGGTTAGCTGATCTCGATGGAACTGTCCCCAATCGACGCCACCTTCAGAAAACAGCACAGCCCAAGTAGCGAACTTTGTTATATTCGTGACCGGAGAATTCCACCGCGGAAAATTCCCCCGAGGAAAATTTCACCATAGGAAAATTCCACCGCGGAAAATCCCACCATAGGAAAATTCCACCACGGAAAGTTCCACCGCGGAAAGTTCCATGGGAATTGCATAGGAAAAATCTGCGGTTCGCATATTTATGAAATACTTTTATACAGCAACTTAATATTTTCTATTGAATATTATAGTCAATTACATATATGTAATTAATACAATCATGAGATAGATTAAAGTAAATATATTAATTTAGCTTTTATTCATATAACAATATCTTTAGATTGTAAGAACAGTTACTATTTTCTAGAAGCATTTTCAACATTAAAAGCTTGTAAGTTATTGGAACAGATTAAACTTAGCTGTCGTTGACATCACACGTGCTTGGAATTGCTTTGTCTTATATATTTTATTTGTGACCCCCACTATAGCTACAGTATTTCTTTTATGTGAAGTGAAAAGAATAAACTGAAATTAGTAGATGCACAAAACTACTGCTATGAGAAACTTACTGATACTATCTCGGAGACTTAAACGTATTAGCGTAGTGAATTTTCCTCTAAAGGCTGCAGGGCCCGTGTACACACTGTTTATGGACCCGATGCTAGCGATATTATTTTGCAAAGTGGTATTCAAGACCACCCAGTTAAGGGGGCCCTCATTGATGCTAAACAAGCTGTAAATGCTATGAAAAAGAAGATCACGAATACTACCACGGCGCCTACACAAGCTGTTCTTGCTAATACTCTGCATCAAATGCTAGATTTGCAATGGCCAAAACTATCGACTCTTAGCCGCAATATTCGTGTCGCCTTAAGTTTCACGGGAGAAATCTAGAGCTGTAGACTTAATACACAAAATTCTAAAGTCTAAGGTACTGAAAAATCACATATCTCATCAGATAATCGCACCTCGGGCTATCGCGGTCACGGAAAGTTAATTTAGTTGAGCCTACGGGGCGGGTGCACAAAGTCAAATTAACTAGACCGGTTTTTAATGTTGAAAGTACTCCTGAAATAATTAACACGGGTAGAATACTGAACTTACTTCTGAATTGAAAATATCTCGTTAAGATTGGCATGCGGTGGAACTCTCCTCGGTGGAATTTTACTATAGTGGAATTTTCTACGGTGGAACTTTCAGCGGAGGAATTTTCCTCGGTGGAATTTTCCTCGGTGGAATTCACCTTGCACCGTTATATTAATATTAGAATAATGTTATTATGACATTATTATTATTCTAATATTAATGTAACAAAGTTTGCTACCTGGGAGCTTCACTCGCCATTTTCATTCTACATAAATATAAAAAAAGCATGACTTACGAGTACGCAGTGGAAATGAGCAACGATTTAGCTAGGCCTTCACCCTTGCTTTACATGTACTTACTGTCTTTAGCTTCAAGAAGCAAATACAAGCGCCAATTTCACTAATATGAAATAACTACGATACCGGTAGTTAATGATCGAAAACTTGCCTTTAGTTCAGGCTCTCCCTCACAGACACACACACACACATACACTACATACATCAACCAAAGATCGAGGAGTTCCTAATCAAACAGCCTACCAACGCTGCCAGGTAAGAAACGCTCTTCATATCTACGACTGGCCTTAATCCCAACAAAAAATTTTTGGCAGACCCAGAAGTTAACATACGATCTTAGTTTCTGCATGGGCCGGCCAGGCATCCTATACGTACGGGAACAAATGGGTTCTTGCTGGCATTAGCACTAGCTACTAGAGATAATTAGGCAGCTAATCACAGTAATAATATCTAGTGACGCGCAAAGCATTTGACACACAAGCATATCTGCATATTTTCTGATCTTAGTGAAGCTTCCTGCATGAAATAGCTTCATACGTTCATATCATGCAGCGCTATTTATGTAATTTTAGGAAAAATTAGAGAAATCTTGAAGAGAATCATATTTTACACATCACCGAAAACAGTCAACAAAAAAATTAATTCTTTGTGATTCGCCTTCAAGTTTATATACTTTTTCATTCCATCATTTACAAATAACTCTGCACGTTGGGTGATATGTCTTACGCTGCCCTTCACACGATACAACGTTTAGGATTCTAGAACTGAAAGAACAGATTTATGCGAAAAAATTATTTCCTCCCCTAAACAATACATGACAGAAATTAAAGATCATAGAAGAATTCCGAGGGAGAAAGTTTATTTCCGCGTACAATAAATAAATGCTTTCAAGGATGAACGATCATTTCTTCTCGCATTTTCCAGAGTCACATTACAAACTGTGGTAAACTACCTCGATGTTATTACAGAAGCACGAGTTTAGCGATGAAATGTTGAAAATTATATATATATATATATTCTTTTTTCTATGTGTTCCAGTCTCACGTATAAATTAGCAGCGAAAAGGTTCAATATAATAGTGATTTTCGACCTGGGACCTGACTTATCATACTAGTTACAGGCTGGTGAAGTCCCGCTCAGGGCCCAGATTTACTAATGATATAACATCGTAGGACCTACTGACATATTACTTCCAAGATCTCTACATTCCGAGAGAAGGACTACATACGAACCCCGCGCGTGTAATTGAAAATTTAAAACATTATGTACAAGCCACAATGTGCCCGGCTAATGAGAGAGCTCGTTGCAAGCTTTTGGGCTTTTTCGTACCAAGGGGTGCTTATGTTCCGTAAATTAACTAAAATGGTAACGGTGGGATACAATACGGGCAGGGCTTTACAAGCTTGTTTCTATCTTGATGAAACTGGCTCCATATTTGCATCTTATAGTTAAAACTTGCAGGTTCATTTATGAAGCTTAAGCACCGCGTAATTCAAGGCAAACTTGCTTGTACCTTTACTAGACTTAAAGAGCAACTGTAAATACCTGTAATTTTTTATATATTTCAGCTACTGGAGAGAAGTACAATGGTGGGCGTATTTAAACTATATTATTGCTGTACTTAATTAAATTTGTTCTAGAACCGTAAATGATTGCCGAGCTCTCAGCCAGCCAGCGTCTTCGCTTTTGATTGCCTCACAGTGTTATTATTATTATTATCTTCAGGGTTTCCCGCCGTATTCGTTACCATGACGATCTAACAGCGATCTATTCATACTCACGGTGTCAGACGTATGACGACTTGTAAAAGCCTGTTACAGTTACAGCAGAGGCTTTCATAGCTCGCACATCTCTCATATTGTAAAGGTGTTGTACTTCACATTATAGCAAGTCAATTTCAATTAATGTTATACCTTTAGTAAATCGTAGCCCACATATCCTTGCTTACTTTCCAAATTCAAGCAAATTTGGATACATCGGCGCCTAACATTATGTAAAGAGTGTCTCCAGAATAGGCGAAATACAGAGGTGGGCACCTGCAGCCCAGGCACAACAGCGAAAAAGGCCGCAAGTCTGCAGTTCAGTGCTTTTTTTGTACTCATGTGGCCGCGGGCTGCAAGGATCCAATTGTGGCGAAACAATCGACTACCTCGCGTTAAATGCTGGGCGCGTCACTGTACGGTCGTCTTTAGTGCAAATGAGAGCGATGTGCGTGTCGGATTGATATGTGCATTAGCACATTTTACTTTTACGAATATTATTTGGCTACTGATAAAATAAAACATAACGTAAAATCCTCACAGTACTTCTGATAAATAGTTGATTTGAATTCATGGTAAAGCTCTGTAGCTGACATTGCCATTCGCAGATTTCTAGCAATTCATCCTGAAATAAAAAACGCACGTTGTATTGAGGTGCCAAATATCTTCAGATACTTATGCTTATATTAACCGTACCACAGTAGTAGCAAGTTTTCCACTCCTTGGTTAAGTGTTTCCATATAATAACGAAACACAGGAACGTACCTGCCCATACACCATAACTTGAAGCTGATTTTTGTTTTACTGTTTTGTGGTTCAGTGCACTGCATCCTTATATAATTAAACGCTTCGTGGATTTATTTACTTCGTGTCCGCTTTGAAGGAAATGGATGAGCGAAAAATAAGCCAGGTTGCAGATTTTGTAAATCGATGACTATTATTATTATCATATTGTGGGTTTCCCGCCGTATTAGATACGAAGACTATATAACAGCGATCCAATTTTGCATGACATAGTTTAGAAGTTTCGTCGAACTCAAATGAGTTCTATTCGAACAATCTTGGCCAGGTGCACCATGTCTGGCAGGAAATAAGGCGCAAGCAACCCAACTCCACATGGCTCGGTCGAACGAAATCGCTCAGCCGTGCGGCGCAGAGAAGGAGATGAAAAACGAAAAGAGAAGAAGACAGACGAAAGCGAACACTCGCACGGGGGGGGGGGGAGGAGGTCCCTTCCGTGCCCCCCCCCACACGGGAGCAAATAGGAGTCCCATGGGATGGGTCGCTTACCACCATTCGGCGGCCCACCTCGCGGAACAGAAGGGGATATATAGAGAACCTACCTAACTCTACAAAACTAACCTTCTCAGTAGGAACTGCGGCCGAAGCTACATCCCCTGCGGAGAAGGCACTCGGGACCCTTGGGTGCGAGATGCCCAAACATATTGTGGCAGGGAATCGATGACCAGGTTGCAGAAGATGGTGACTGGCCAGCGGCTGATCCTTATCCCTTTATCTGAAGACACTTCTTGCTTGAAACATTTCTTGAAATCGGAATACTATGTATGTAGCTTTTAGAGTCCTATTTTATAACTTATTTCTTTCACTTCACGACGTATAAAGTCGGCAGATGGTCAACGAAGCGCTCTGGAGGGGGTGATTTTTCACGGGCAGTAGAGAACTATTTCTTCTAGCTTACGGTCTTTCACTTCTTCTTCTACAGCAGTATTATTCCCGTTCAAAGGGGGGTCGCTGAAGCAGATCTAGTATTCCATGTATTTCTGTCCATTACCATGTGCTCCTTCAGCTCCATGCCACGTACATCGTCCCTCACACTGTGGTTCTGAAGGAGCGAATTTTATTTCATAACCCAAAACTTCACAATTTCAGTGCAGCAGATATTTAAGTTCGCACGACCGTATCTTGGCTACGGAACGCTGTCATGCATACAAGCTGGCTTATTGCAGTATTTTACTCAAGATTTTTTTTTTCTGCATCTCACTATTGAAGACGTACGCCACAGACTAATGAAAACAGTTCTTTAGTCTGTGACGTACGCCTAATCAAGAAGGAAGATAGAGAACGTATAAAAGTAGTACGAGACTACTACAGTCTCAAGATACGAAGACGTTCTACGAATGCGTCTGGAGAGATGAATCGTCTATGCGATACAGTCAAGAAAGACTTGAAGCAGAAAGGTTACAGAAGTGAATTAGAGCTGTTGAAAATGAGGGAACGACAAGTCAGAGAAAAAAAAAAGCCTTAAGGCTGAAAGCACGACAAAGGATCAATGAAGAAAATGAAGCAAGTCAGAGAAGAGAAGATTTCGAAACGGCCTATATTAATAAAAAATATCGATTATTGCGTGAAAATTTTCTCGCGCGGGTCCACTAGCTGTAAAATAAAACGCATAGCATTGTAAAGCAATAGCAATAGGCATCTATCTTCCCATAGACATTAACTTGAACCTGATCTTGCCTTTCCTTGGTTCGATCTTGATTGGAATAATCAACAAAAATAAATCTGGCGTTCTAAGCTAAACTGCAAGAGGCCACTCTACCTCCCAATTCGTTACAACTCGAAGCAAAGTCCAGTACCCCATAGCTCTGTTCGCATTCATTCGCATCTGTTCGCATTCATTCGCATCTGTCTACAAAAAACATATGTTCTACTCTACAATATCCCCAGGCACCTACCTTCCCGTTGACCAGAACCCCTACTATAGAAAACATGCAAATTCCTACTGAACAGTAATGACATCGTGTAAGCGTACACAGTCTCGTACGAACTAATAACAAACTGGATGAATTCTCTACTCGAACATTCAGGAAGAGGGGAATACAGAAGGGCGATGTATAAACCTACCAGCAGTAAATGATCTACAATTTCCAGCACCTATCTTAGAACGTAGTACAGTCACGTTTTATTTACCCATACCGTAAGTAGACAGATGATCATTAGCAATTACCCTAGCGAAGAACAATTAAGATTATTAGCATTAGGTAAGTCAATGATGACCACGGATTTATTGTAATGAATAAGAACGCTAGAGATCAACCGTGGATAAATTGATGATGATGATGACGGATTTAGCCTAATAAACAGGAACGCCGATGATGGCTAGGCATGACCGTGACATTCATCCTAATTGTAAGATCATTAGAAATATGAAATTGAAAGGTTCATAATTTTACGGTGAGTGACAAGCGCGTTATCACAAATACTTGTAAATAATGCCATTGGGTTTCTCGTTCCACTCTTAGTACAGAAGAAGCAGGGCCAGCAGGTTGTAATCTGAGGCTTTTTCCTGGGCCGTTGGGGGTAGTTCTAAAAAAAACCTCGACCGTTTGTATCACAGAGAAAATTTTTTATTATAGGAAGTCCAGAAAATAAGAGAGTTGGTAGGGACACCCAAAACAGAATTAGCTAATGGCCTGTTTGATTGAGAAGGATGCTGGCAAGGAAAAGCAGAAAACTAACTACAGGGAAAGTGAATAACGTGAAGTAAATAAAAACTTAGATTTGAGCCAATACGGCAACTACGGGAATGCATGGCTATGGCCCTTGCGAAGTAAGACAAGGAGGAGGAGACGGAGGAGGAGGAAAGGGCTACGTAATTGTATGCGGAACGACCGCAACTCGATACAGCCACATGAATGCCTCTCGGGTTCGCCTGCCCTTCCATACTAAGAGGGTTACTCCACTTATATATTTTCACAGATCAAAGTAGGCATCTAAAGACAAAAAGACATACAACTTCAGTATAACACTGGAAAAATTCACTGCCAATTGGTCCAATGTATCATCGCCCGACACAAACAACAGGCAAACCACGCGTCCAAAAATCCACACAAATCGTCGTCAAGGTAAAAATGATGCCCTAAACGAGCTTTATCCGCCTTCACAATACAGTAAATAATTGCTACACATTCTAGCTAGGATACTAAAGAAAAAGAACAGTAACAACGTGGAGACTCCTCCCCATCTAAACAACTAGAAACAATACAAACATGTCTCTTAAGGCTGCTTTGCACCATGCAGCAGTGTTGCGCAGCACGCCCCGGTTCTCTGGAACTTTTGAATGTACCACTCAAAGCATCTCTCCCTAGCGGGAATAATGATGCCGAGCTCCACGAAATCTGATTGAAGTAAAAACATTTACGGTCTCCATGTCACCGGTACCAAAATGGAGGAGGCGTTGCAGCAGCTAATCAGCAGTAACGTGGCACCAGCTGATGCGCAGCACTGCAGTAGCAACTGGTGCAGCACTGCAGTAGTAGCTGCTGCGCAATACTATCGCACCAGTTGGCGCGTATTACTGTTGCACCAACCAATACGCAGTGTTACTTCAGCAACTGATGCGCAGCACTGCCATAGCAACTGCTGCGCAGCACTACGGCTGCAGCCGATGTACATATAATTTTGTTGCAGCAACTGATGCGCAACACTGCCGTCCAGTACAAAGCGGCCCCTATAGACTGCCTCGCAAGCTTGCGCCATACTCGCAGCAGCACGCACGACACACCGCGGAGGCGATGACGCTAAAGTACTGGAAGGTTGGGACCAGATTACTGACTCGTACGCTAATTTCTGCTGCTCTGCAAAGTGCCGCACGGGTGCTTTTAGTTTGTTTCCTGAGGCATGGCTCAGCGTAGGTATTAGACAAACTACGCGTCAGGCGTTTTGGAATTAAATGACGCGAGCCGCGATCTGAGGAAGTAAAAAAATGAAAATCTTATGCTATGTGAGAAATGAAAATGAGCCCTAATGATATAAATACCCGCAACTTCCGTTTGCTTACCGTTCTTCTCACAAACTTATTGTTCGTTAGTAAAATAACTTCGGTTTGCATATAACAAACTGACTGTGATATGGTTATCAATTTTATGTAACGGTACAACTTTATACCGTGAAGGGGCTAAGTGTTTCATGAGAAACTAGAGGAGCATTCTGATAGCGCATACCTAGCTATGTTACCAACAAAAAAGCAGTAAATACGCAAAGAAATATACAAACAAATGGTTGAACGTAAATACCTTCAATTTAAGTTAATCATTTGTTCCTCCTAACATACCCAACAATTCTTGTAAATTTTGTAAAGATCCGTTGATAACTTTTTGAGTTATCTTGATGACAAATAGAGAGACAAACTCTACAAAAAAATAGCCTCCTTTGCGAAGGTATAACGAGCTATATCCGAAAAAGTTATGTTAACTTCATGGCTAGTTTTACTTTGCCTCACATAAGTAGTAAATGCCAGTGATAGCTGCGTAGCGCCATAGGAGTGATTGCTTCAGTCGTATCGAGCACATGGCCAACTAGAGCACATTGAGAGCGTATACCTCCGCCAAGCAAAGCAATGCTAACGAAATATTCAAATTGGTTCGGGGAAACTATGATTTCCTCATCAGCACAAAAAGTTTGGCCATTTGTGCTTTTTGACAGTAATAACAGCTTCAGTAATTTTCTTGAAGATTCGGCCGTAGTTTGTTGAGTTATGTTCTGATGAACATTTTAATAAGCGCTAGTAAGAAACAGACGAATTAATTGATTATCACTAAAATTTGGTCATGTGTGTCTTTCAACATTTCTAACAATTCCTACAAATTTCATGAAAATCCGTTCATAACTTTTTGAGCTATATTGCTGACAACGATAAAATCAAACATAGTGACAAACGAACGGACAAACAGGTCATAGAAAATTTACTCTTTGTAATATACCTAACAACTCAAGTAAATAAACAACTCATGTAAATAAACAGTTGAACGGATCTTCACCAAAACTTAATCATTTGTTCTTCCTAAAAAGCCTTGTAGATTTTCTAAAGATCTACCAATACCGTTTTGAATTATCTTGGTGACAGACAAACAAACAAACAAACAGACATAGAGACAAACTCGACGATGACATAACCTCCTTGGCGGAGGTAATTACGAGCACGCTGTCGAGGCCGCTAGAAGGTGACTGCCCAACAAACACACGTTTGTCAACTTGTCACGCATCCAAGCGACATGAAGTGGTTTTGTGTGCATCGAATGGTAGGTACGCGCGGAGATGTTCATTTGCAGGGAGATAAATAGACGATGATACTCGTGCAGTAAAAAAGGCCTAGGGTATGTGCGCGGAATATGATCTATACATGTATACACGCTAAATATTTTGAAAAACGTTGAGACCCAGTTCATTGGAATTGTAAAAAAACATTTAATCAAATAACACCCGAGTGCCCTGAAAAAGGCATAGTCTAAATAAAATACGGTGAAAGAAACCCCAACAAGGCAGCACTTTGCAGAGCAACTGACTATACTAAAGCTAATATCATCTTTAGGAAAACCTTAATTATGTTTTGACACTGAGCTGTTACGCTGGAGAAAGCTCCATAAAGTTTTCCGTTCAGTCATCGTAAAATTTTCTGTATTAAAAGAATTTGTGACACTAAACCCTGTAAAGTTACCAAAAATTGGATATTTCGTAGGAAACACTTCATATTGATTATTATTAATATTAGTATTATTATCATTACTATAAGTTTCTTTGACACCTCGCACTTGGCTTTTGTAATCACTATGAAAATTCGTGCTGTGGTTGAGCATGGCTCTATGAACCCCGCTCTTGTACTGGTAATTTGACATTAGTTTGTCTCCAAACAACAAGTGTAGTCTGTTGTTGCTGGAGGAGGAGTGACGACGCCTTCGGGAGGTGGTGGTGTCCGTTGCTAAGGCCTTAACAAGAGCTGCTTGAGCACTGCTGTCGCCAGCAGCGTCGAGGGGAAGCGGCGTCGAGAGGTCCAGGGAGGACTCAGCAGAAGAGGAGGTAGCGGTTGTGCTATTCTCCACAGCAGGACCAGCTTGCCACTTTTGTAGGATATCTTCGTTCTCCTTGCGCACTGTGGACAAAAGGCGAATGTTAGAAGCGAGGTCAGCATACGCTTACGTGATACAGCATATGAAAACGAAAAAGGCTAGATTATTGCGTACTGTGTACTACAAGCAGAAAAGTGTTAGCTGTGACATTAGGATGCTTTTTTTGACGTTCTGTTTGGAAGCATACAACGATAAATCATCGCGTACTGTTGACGTAAAAGTGTTTGCTTCTTGATGCAGTAGAGGCAAACAAAAGAAATTGAATCATAACGCTCTGTAAAAAAAAGGAATTTACAACACGTGATCAACAACCGAGCTCTCACAGTAATGTTAAGAATGACAAAAAGAGAGTAGGAAATTATATTTTCGTACTCTGGCTCCTGCCTACGTCGAGAAATTGAGGATTTTTTGACGAGCTTCATGCAGTTGGTGGACTGCACCTCACCCAACGTGAGTGGAATTGTTGTTGCTGTTGTTTGTAGTCGGACCATAATTATATAGCTTGTATTGGGCAACCGAAGCCCAGAAGCATCTCTGTACACAATTACACATGATAGCTAACAGCTGCATTGCCGACATGGTTCATAAATAAGAGTCCAGTAGATTTGTCCCTTATTAACAAATGTTTAGGGGCGAGAAGATCAGTTCCTCTCTTTGACCAATAATAATAATAAAAACGCACAACGTGGGCATAACACGAAGCGCTTCAAGCGCTACGCTAAAGGAATGATGTGAAATATTATCAGTGAAATCCGAACGTATAAGCTCCGAATGCCGTTCTATGTTTGCACGATGAAGGAAAGATACAGCCAACGACCACATATCAGAACTTTATTAAATCAGCGAAAGAGAACTGGTCTATGATCCAGATAATGAATATTGAGCAAGTAAAACTCAGGAGACAAATTGTAGTAGACACTCCAGCCACTGCCAAAAAACTGGCGAAAATAAGGGAATTATATGCCATATTCAGTCAAAACAACGAAATAAATAAAAGAAAAATGAGCAACTATCAACAAAAGCAAAGAAAGGAAAAATCAGCAATCACGAGCAAAAGACAGAAGAAAGGCTTGAAAAAAAAAAAAAAAAAATCAGCGATAAATAGAAGAAGCCACTCTATATAAAAAAGTAAGATCAGCCATAAAATTGAGATCAACGAGAAGGCTCGAAGAAGACAACTTTAAACAAAACAATGATTAACAGAAAAGAAAGAAGCGTGATACTTTCAATACAAGAAAGAACAGCCATACAGGATGAAGAAGAATGTAACATTAAACTAAAGAATGATAGATCAGTTGGAAAGACCAGAGAAAGCAACTTAAAACATATGAAAAAAAAAAATGGGATAGAAAGACTGAAGACTTTAACTTGAACAGAAAAAAAAGATCAGCTGGAAAGACCAAACAGGGCAAATTAAAATAAAAGAGACATCACCTAAAGTAACCGAAGAAAGCAAGTTTAAACAAAGAACAGAGGATCAGCTACAAAGAAAAAGAATGCAACTTTTTAAACAAAAGAAAGATTAGCCGGAAAGACCGAAGAACGCAACTTTAAACAAAGGGAAGACAGATCAGCTACAAAGACCAGAGAATGGAATTTTAAACAAAGGAAAGATCAGCCCGAAGGACCGAAGAAAGCAGCTTTGCCCTGAACGCGAGGCGAATCCTCTGCTCTTTATCACAGGAAGAAAAGCTCTCGACCGCAACTCGGGAAAAGTTTGGGTCACGTCGAGCAACCTATAACAATTTGGGCGGCTAACTGTCTTCGCAATGGCATTACTGGGCCCGTCCCTGCGATAGGGCACAGAAAGGCCCTTTTTCAGTACACTGAGGTCACATTACAATTGCTCTTGAAAGAGCAAAGCGAAAGTCAAGCTGGTGTGCCTCCCAATGGCGCATTTACGTTGCAGATGATATGGAGATTCTTGCTGATGGTTTGAGTGGTAGGATCAGCAAAGTGTGAAGCTGGATGACACTGAGGGAAATCCTGGTATATAAAGAAAAAAGTAGTTGGGACACACCTTTATTCATACATATTCTATGGAAACATACAGTAGTTGTTTATATAAAGGAAAATCATTTAGCACAACATTCAATGGGAATGTGTTATTCAACACTGTATGCTATACGATAAAGTGGCACATAGACCACACCATATATTGACTGGACACTGGCCCTTAAAGCAGATTTCGGTCCCGCAATTGGGCCTGACTGCACGGTGTCGCAGACGCATTTTAATAAGTTCTCCCATTACTTTTTCATTCTAGCTTTGTGTAGGCTATTTGGCTTATTTTTTTTTCCATTCAGTAATGACTGACAAACCTGTACATGCTTCTAAAACTTCTATACGCAACAAATTCACAAAAATATTAAGGCTTGAAGTGTAATCACATAGAGCAGCTGTTGATGACATCCTTTGATATTTGTAGAAGAGTAAAACTATTTCGCAATAGTTTATGAAATAAATAGTGTCATTTTGTAGAACAGGAGCTTTCAAATTTGTGTTATGCTCAATTTGTCATGAAATGCCACGTAAACAGCCGATGAAAATGTTAATGAAATTTATTTGATATACGGGCTAAGCGATATGATCAGAACAGACAGCAGAGCTGAAGGGTGAGTCGAAGCATCTTGCAGGCATGATGTGATAAAGCCCTGGTAGCAGTGAAGTGATGAAGCACTGGCTGTCATGAAGTGATCTAGCATTAAAAGCAGTGCAGTGATATAGCAATGGGAGCTGTGAAGTGACAAAGCATTGGCGGCCGTGAAGTGATCTGAATGATGAAGCACTGGCCGCCATGAAGTGGTGTAGCATTGAGCATTGGTAGCAGTAAAGTGATACAGCATTGGTAGGCGTGAAGTGATACAGCATTGAGAGCCGCGAAATGATCTAGATTCTTCAACAGTGACACGTTGTAGCATTGGCAGGCCTAGATGAGTGATCTAACATTGGCAACTGTGAAGTGATGTAGCACTGGCTGTCGTAAAGTGATCTAACATTTACAGTTGTGAAGTGATCTAATATTAGTAGCTGTGAAGGGATCTAACACTGGGACCTGTGAAGTGATCTAATTTTGGCAGCTGTGAAGTGATGTAATGTAGGCCACCATGGAGCAATTTAACTTCGGCAACCATGAAGTGATGTAACATTGTCATCAAGTAAATCGTATGTGTGATGGAGGTAACTATGAAGTGATGTAACATAATCATCTATTAAATCATGCAATGTAGGCAACCACAAAGTGATGTAAAATAGTCGTCCACTAAATTATGCAATTTAGGCAACCATGAAGTAATTAAACATAGTAATCCATTAAATCATGTAATGTAGGCTACCATGGTGAGATGTACCAGTAACAGATACAACATGAAGTGATATAACGCAGACAACCATGACGTGATGTAGTGTTGGGAACAACAATGGTGTCATTCAACTTAGGCAGCCTTGGAATGATTCAACTTACGCAGCAATAAAACTGATTCAACTTAGCCAACCATTAAGCGATGTAACACAGGCAATCATGAAGTGATGAAACGTAGGCAACCACAAAGTGGCGTATAGTATTCCTAGGTAGTAATGTGATATGACATGGTGCAAGTGTAGATGGTTCCAGTGATGAAGGGTTGTATCAGCTCCAAAATGTCATTTTAATGTCTTTCAACTGCTGTCCTGGTATCTTTATCTCATGGTTAATTATACATTTTTAGTTCATGGTTACCAATGTGTTTTTTTTCTGTGTATTACCGTGGTTTTAATCAGGTTTTGCAGTATTACTGGGATTTCTTAGCCATTCTTTCCTTGCGGCTATAGGGATGAGCTCTACCAAAAGCTCTGCATTATCAATTTCTCAGGTTATTGCTTCAAATACGTCGTTGGAAAAAACTCAATTGTATGTGATATTAAAGTACATTACATGTAGTATCTATCTGTGAATTTTTTCTATAAAATTTTAATATTCCTTAAAATTATGATGAACTTTCAATTATTCTTGGTGTCCGAATGTATGAGACATAACGCCTAGTGAAGATACTGTATTTGATTGTAAATTTAGATTCCCTGCTCTGCAACACATTCCTCACGTTACTACGAAGAAAGTAATCTTTATTTGAGGTCTCTGTGATTATTAGAACTCATGTTACGAACACTTACGTAAATCGACCTGCAGGCCCAATTGCGAGGGGCCCGATTTTAGGGTGCCGTCAATGTACGGTGTGGTCTGTGAGTGGTATAATTTTATAACAGTCAATGTTGCATTGCAGCCTTGCGAGTGAAACAGAACTGTGAAAACTAAGGGGAAATATTAAATAAATATGCAAATATCGTATTAGGTATGTCACACATAACTGCCAAGGGCAAACGAAAATGTAATAATATGCCGACAGAAAATGTAATAATATGCTGACAGAAAATGCAATAATA